>RJWJ010004969.1:0-71527 GCA_004363605.1 Indri indri
AGAGAGGGAGAGTTTCAAGAAATGATCAGTATAATATCATATTTATTAGGCTCTATTGGAAATATAAGACTTGTGTTATTTTTATAGCATATAAATTCAAGAAAAATGTGTATTTACATAATGATGGATCTACTCTTAAACTGCTGTGTATGTCAATCTCATTTATGATTTAAAAGTTTTAGAAATGTAACTTTACCAAGTGGCTTTTAAAGTGAAAATTGATATGTCAGTTGTTAAGCAGAATATCATTTCCTTAGTATTTTCATGGCTTCCTAGCTCATTATTTTTAAACAGTAAAAACATTCCCTCGATGCTAAAATGTCAGTGGAAAATAGATATAGTATAATGAAGGACTAATAAGATAATAAAAAAAATGAAGAGGACTAGTTATTTCCTTGCAAGAGGATATTAATATCTGTTGACCAATGTAGTCATGCTTTTACCTATTCAAAGACATTTACTGAATGTTTAATATGAACAATTATAGTGGAATATGCTCACAAAAAGATTAAAAGAATTTTTCTTCAGTTGTGACATAATTTTTGCACATATACTTCAACTTTCCTCCCGTCTGTTCCCCATAATTATGACTACAGATAGAACATCCCAATTAAATTAACAATACACTTACAAAAAAATACGGAAAAATGCTTAACATCTCTAATCATCAGGGAAGTGCCAATCGAAACCACAATGAGATATCATTTATCTTCAGTGAGACTGGCCTTTACCAAAAAGTCCCAAAACAAAAATGTTGATGTGGATGCAGAGAGATAGGAACACTCATACACTGCTAGTGGGACTGCGAACTAGTGCAACCTTTGTGGAAAGCAATATGGAGATACCTTAAAGAGATACAAGCAGAACTACCATTTGATCTAGAAATCCCAATACTGGGCATCTACCCAAAAGAACAAAAGAAACTATAAAAAAGACACCTGCACTCTAATGTTCATAGCAACACAATTCACAATTGCAAAGATGTGGAAACAACCCAAGTGCCCATCAATACATGAATGGATTAATAAAATGTGGTATGTGTATACAATGGAGTACTATTCAGCTATAAGAAACAATGGTGATATAGCACCTCTTGTATTCTCCTGGGTAGAGCTGGAACCCATTCTACTAAGTGAAGTATCCCAAGAATGGAAAAATAAGCACCACATGTACTCACCAGCAAATTGGTTTCACTGATCAACACCTAAGTGCACATATAAGAATAACATTTATTGGGTGTCAGGAAGGTGGGAGGGGGGAAGAGGGGATGGGTATATGCATACATAATGAGTGCGATGTGCGCCATCTGGGGGATGGACACTCTTGAAGCTCCGACTTGGGGTGATAGGGGAGACAAGGGCAACATATGCAACCTAAACATCTGTACCCCCATAATATACTGAAATAAAAAAAATTTTTAAATAAATAAATAAAATTAATTAATTAATTAACAATACACTTACATTCAAAAGTTCACTAAAATAGCCCATTAAGATAAACTAAGTATAAATATAACCCAAAATACCACACACCATAATCACTGATTTTAGATTTATTTTATATTTTACATCTTTTATTTTGTATTTTGGCCTTAAAATTTACCCTAAGTTATCTGAGTTGTAAACTTTTATATGAATGGTCATATAAAGTCACTGTAATATGCTGTATTTTTGCTCCTTTTCTGTGGCTGACTCTCCCAGAGAATATCAAGGGAAAGTCTAATACTTTTATGAATAAGAGAAGAAATTCTAGAAACAGGTAGACTTCATACACTAATATTTACTGCCTCTACAGTATAACATGCTCTTTTAGCTGCACAATAATGTAATAAAATACATATCTAATATTCCACAAATGACTTTAGGATAATCCAAAATACATAAATGGTTTTAAAAGGCTGCATAATATTATAACCAGTACTGGAAGAAATCAGACAGAAAAGTTGCTATATAAATACTGGCTACAAAATCTCCCCACACAAGAATGGTGGGATTCTCACAGAGAGACGATTGCACAGAGCACACGAACAATGATGCTAAGGTCAGACAAAAACATACACTGGGGAAAAGAATCCTTGTTCAATAAATGGTGCTGGGAAAACTGGATAGCCACATGTAAAAGACTGAACCAGGATCCACACCTTTCACCTCTCACAAAAATCAACTCACGCTGGGTAACAGACTTAAACCTGAGGAGTGAAACTATTGGAATTCTAGAGGAAGATGTTGGAAATACTCTTCTAGACATTGGCCTACGCAAAGAACTTATGAAGAAGACCCCAAAGGAAATCACAGCAACAACCAAAATAAATAAATGGGACCTGATCAAATTAAAAAGCTTCTGCACAGCCAAGGAAACTGTCACAAGAGCAAACAGACAACCTACAGAATGGGAGAAAATTTTTGCATGGCACAAATCTGATAAAGGGCTGATAACTAGAATCTACTTAGAACTCAGGAAAATCAACAAGAAAAAATCAAACAACCCTATCAAAAAGTGGGCAAAGGACATGAAAAGAAACTTTTCAAAAGAAGACAGAATAATGGCCCAAAAACATATGAAAAAATGCTCAACATCTCTAATCATCAGGGAAATGCAAATCAAAACCACAATGAGATATCACTTATCTCCAGTGAGATTGGCCTTTATCAAAAAGTCCCAAAACAATAAATGCTGGCGTGGATGCGGACAGACAGGAACACTCATACACTGCTAGTGGGACTGCAAACTAGTGCAACCTCTGTGGAAAGCAATATGGAGATACCTTAAAGAGACACAAGTAGAAGTACTATTCAATCCAGCAATCCCGTTACTGGGCATCTACCCAAAAGATCAAATGATACTCTATAAGAAAGACACCTGCACCCGAATGTTTATAGCAGCACAATTCACAATTGCAAAGGTGGAAACAACCCAAGTGTCCATCAATACATGAGTGGATTAATAAAATGTGGTATATGTATACCATGGAGTACTATTCAGCTTTAAGAAACAATGGTGATATAGCACCTCTTGTATACTCCTGGATAGAGCTGGAATGCATTCTACTGTGAAGTATCCCAAGAATGGAAAAACAAGCACCACAAGTACTCACCATCAAATTGGTATTAACTGATCAACACATAAGTGCACATATAAGAATAACATCTATTGGATGTCGGGCAGGGAGAGGGGGAGGGGGGAGCAGGTATATGCGTACATAAAGAATGCAATGCGCACCATCGGAGAGATGGACATGCTTGAAACTCAGACTCGTGGGGGAGCAGGGGTTAGGGCAACATACGTAACCTAAACATCTGTACCCCCATAATATGCTGAAGTAAAAAAAGAAAAAAGAAAGAAAGGGGTAAAAATAAATAATAATAATGCTAAGGTGAAATTGGCATCCTTAAGATCACAAAATAAGCTAGTTCATCATGAATTATTATATTATAATAATGGATCTTTGCCCCACAGTGCTTCACTGCTCACATGTTTTTACATCAGAAAAAATCCTGAGATCTTCACAAGCTTGCATCAGCTGTATAAACAATATTTGGAAATTGGCATAAACCTAACATATGAAAAAAAACTTTGATGAATTCTCTCTGTTTCATAGAAATAGCCCATTTTCTTCGTTTTATCTTTTCACATCATCCACTCCCCAAACTTCAAAGAATCTCCTCTGATAATGAGGACTGAGGCTATTAATTAGCCAGTATGTCAACACTCCCTATTCTAACCAGCCACTGTCAGCGACATTAATTATATTTAATAGTAATACTGACTTAGTTCATTTTCTGCTGCTATGACAAAATGCCACAGACTGAGTAATTTATTTTTAAAAAGATTTATTTGGCTCACAGTTCTAGAGCCTGGGAAGTTCCAGTTTGAAGGGCTGCATCTGGCGAAGGTCTCTAATATTTTTTTCACAAAAATGCCTCTGGAACACAATGCAAAAAATCAAATTGATATAAATACTCTTATATTGTGCTAGTAGATTTTAAGAAGATTTATACCAATAGTTAGTATATGGTTATAATTTATAAAATCTATGTGTTATATATAAAATAGAATAAACTTATTTTTATAATTTTAATTTCTTTGAAGAAGATAAATTCTTAATCAAGTATTTTGAGTTTTTGTTCCTTTTTAAAAATGGATCTTACTAGTAGATTTTGGGGGCAAGCATATACCAACTATTCCTTCAAAATAAAAACTTACGTCCATTCAGAACAATTTCTCAACAAATACCAAGCAAAACGCCTACTAATACAGTGCTTTCTCTAAGTATAACCTAAGTACAACTTCAGGAAGCAATTGAGTAAGTCTACTTGCAGGTTTTTGTTTTTTTTTTTTTAATTTCAAAATATTGAGGGGGTACAAATGTTTTTGTTAACATGGATACTTTGTATAATGCTTGAGTCAGGGACTGTAGTGTGTCTGTCATCAGAATAGCATTCATTGTACCCAATAAGTAAATCTTTACCCCTCACTCCCTCCCACGCTCCACTTCTTGGATTTCAATGATCTTTACATCTCATTGTGCCTGTGTGTGCCCATAGTTTAGTTCCCAATTATTAAAGAGTACATGTACTGTTTTTTGTGTTTTTTTTTTTCCATTCCTGAGATACTTCACTTAGGATAATGGTCTCGAATTCCATCCAAGATGCTACTTGCAGATTCTTATTGACTAACAATGAATCAAAAATAATAATAATAATACACTTTCTAAGCCAATTCCCTTTGAAAAAATTTTCTAAACTACCACAAAATTTTGATGATAACATGAGATTGTGACATGCTGATCGTCAATGTTTCAACATCACATGGTGCCTGAAAATCATCCTAAGGAATATCAGTATCTCCATGTACCCAAATGATTTAGAGATTGGTTCAATCATTGGTTCCGTGATTTAGAGATTGGTATTTTCTAAAGTAATTTGTGATTACTTCAGAAAATACCATGAACAAAACCATATGTCTGCACACAATTACTATCATTGTAAAAAGGTGATTAAAATCTTTAAATCTAGATTATTTTGTGTTCTGTTTAGTGGAATTTCAAAAGGTAAAACTTCACTTGCAGATTTATCATTTCACACTTGTTTCACATAAATTGCCTTCAGTGACCTCAGGAAAGTGCTCAAATTGAAATCCATCAGGTCATCATCCTCTGGCTAATGAATCAACAATACCAAGGAATTTTATAATATACTGCGGTTTCATCATGATTATAAAGATCAAATTGCCTTACCCACTTATAACTAAAAATCTGGAAAACACAAAGGAATAGCACAAATATGACCAATCTTAATAAACAGAAAAACTAAATTGAATAAAAGTTTGCAATGAAATAGAATTATGCAAATCTTTTTGGTTTCTATGGAAATAAAATATTTTTAAAGTGATTTTAAGCAATCCCTCTGTGAATGTTAATTAGAAAATGGAAGCATGAACTATGAAAAATGTTTTTAATTTTTTCCCTACATTTAATTATGACAATTTCAAACAACAGAACAGCTAAATTTTTACACCTGTGTTACTGCCGCATAGTTTCTATTGTTTACATTTTACTATGCATGTTTTATTAAATACTTATCCATCCCTTTATCAATCTATCAGTTCATTTTTTGATACACTTCAAAATTGCAGATAGCAGTCCACCATACCCCTAAACATTGTGGCATGCATATTATAGAGTTCTATATTTGCTTGCAAATCTTTTATTTTCTTTTTAGGTAAAATTCACAAAGAGTTAACTATTCAACTCTTAGATGTACCATTAGATAAATTTTGACAACTGCGTGTACCTATTCAACACAAACCCCTATCAGACATTACAACATTATTCTACAGACTTTTCTTGTGCTTTTTTATAATGAATTCCTTCCCCCAGACCCTCCAGAAGCAACCACTGTTTTGATTTCTTCCCACTGTATGTTAGGTTGTTCTGGAATTTCATATAAATGGAACTATATTGTGGGTGTATACTACTATGTACAGCTTCTTTCTCTTAGCATGTTTTTGAGATCCATCCATGGTTTTTAGTGCATCAATAGTTTGTAACTTTTTATTCATGAGTAATATTTCATTGTTTGTTTCCTCTTCCTACTGATGGACACCTGGGTTGTTTCTAGTATTTTGCTATCATGAAGAAAGATGCTATGACAGTCCTGTAAATGTCATTTTGGAAACATGTATTTTCATTTTTCTTGAGTAAATTCTCAAGAGAGAAATTGCATATGGTAGGTTTATGTTTAACTTTATGAGACACTGCCAGATCTTCTACCAAAGTGATTGTGAGTGTGTGTTTGTCTTTAAAATAAAATCATATGTTTGAAGAACATTGGTTTGAAGCAACAAACTGCAACATGAATAACATGAAAGTCTTAGAAAGAATAATTAACACACCAATACATATGTTTTTCCATGATAGACAAATAAATTACTCTCCATAGTAATTGCTTTTGATTATATGCTGTAGTTTATTTAAATGTACTTAAATAAAATGTTCAATGCTAGATATTTTAGCCTCAAAGAATTCATTTTCACATATAGTCAACTTTAATTTAATTCTTAATTTAGAAAGAAAATAGCCATGGAATTCATAGAATTTATGTTGGATACTTATGTATTTTAAGAATATAAATGATAGCAACAATCATTGGCACCATAGCTTCAATCTGGAATTAGTTGATTAAAGAACTGAATATTTTTGTTTAATTTTTTTTCTCTTCTCCCACAAAGCACTTATTCATTCATTCATAAATTTACTCATCCACTCAATAATAATTCATGGAGTGCCTACCATGAGTCAGGTATTGTTCTAGATCTAGAAGAAGGTAAATATATTTACAGTAGTTACTGGTATAGTTTTAAAATTGTTTCATCTTATTATTCAGTATTTTTTAAACATATAGTTTTGTTGTTAATACCCCTCCCTTGCCTTTTCCATCTTCTATTAGCTGTAGTTATAATGCATTCGACCTTCAAGCATTCAACAAAACCTTCTGAAAGTCAGCAATTTCAGCATAATCCTGGAGAAGCCATGCATGCATGAGATACATTGCCTTCCAATGAGTCAAAGGGACACTGGGCTTTAGGGAACCCAAATAATTCTGCAAGGACTACAACCTTTTCCTGACCTGAAGACTGGTTCACCCAGATACCCACATACACTTTTATATGTCCTCATTCCAGTTGGTGACTGTGGGGTCCTGTCAAGAGCACTGATTCCCAGGTTTGCTGTCATGCCCTCCACCTGACAAAGAACACTACCAGTGCCAAGCCTTACCCACCACTTGGGACCTGTTTAGCTTTATTTCATGTTGAAATCAAGCCTTTTCAGGTATTGAGCATAAATCCATTACCTACCCTGCTCACAATATGGCATCCAATCGTGGATTGCTACCCTTCACGATAGACATTGAGCACATTTTGACACTGGTTTCTGCCTTTAGTGACATTCTCTTAAATGACCTGGAATTACCAGACATATTACTCTTCGATCTCAAGGCTGCCCAGACCTAAAGCATACTCTCATGGTGCAGCCTCATAATCTCTCAGGTCTCTGACTCTATGTTAGTATCCTAGGGCTGCCATAGCACATTACTATAAAGGAGTGGCTTGAAAATGACAGAATTTTACTCTCCCACAATTGTGGAGGCCAGAATTCTGAACATAAAGTTTTGTCATGGCAATACTTCCTTCAGAGGATGTATGGGAGAATCCTGCCTTGCCTCTCCTAGCTACTGACGACTCCAAAATGTTCCTGGACTTGGGACTGAATAACTTCAATCTCTACCTCCATCTTCACATCTCCTTCCCCTCCAAATATCCCTTCCCCTTCTCTGCTCTTCAAAGGACACTTACCCTTGGATTTAGGGCCCACTCTCACCTAGGATGATCTCATCTTAAGGTTCTATGTTCATTAAATCTATAAAGATCCTTTTTCTAAATAAAATTACATTTTCAGGCTCCAGGTAGATATATATGTTTTGGTGGACCATAATTCAACCCATTACAAGCTCTGGCAATACTCTTTTCTACGATCTATACTTCTTCATGTAGGCCCAATGCATTTCCACATTTGAATAAAGAATATTTCCAAGTTGCACATAACTTATTGTCTGAATTAAGTTTTAGTTACTATTATTGAAATAGGAAATAGTTTTTTCTCACTTCATCTTTTTTTCTAAAGAATAAACGAGAACTAGTTTGCAGTCCTACCGGCAGTGTATGAGGGTTCCTATATCTCCGCATCCACCCCAACATTTATTGTTTGGGAACTTTTTGATAAAGGCCATTCTCACTGATGTTAAGTGATATCTCATTGTGGTTTTGATTTGCATTTCTCTGATGATTAGAGATATTGAGCATTTTTCATGTTTCTTGTTTCTTGACTATTAGTCTATCTTCTTTTGAAAAGTTTCTGTTCATGTCCTTTGCCCACTTTTTGATAGGGTTGTTTGATGTTTTTCTTGCTGATTTTCCTGAGTTCTATATAGATTCTAATTATCAGCCTTTATTGGATGTGTAGCATGAGTATATTTTCTCTCATTCTGTAGGTTGTCTGTTTGCTCTTGTGACAGTTTCCTTGGCTGTGCAGAAGCTTTTTAATTTGATCAGGTCCCATTTATTTATTTTGGTTGTTACTGTGATTGCCTTTGGGGTCTTCATAAATTCTTTGCCTAGGCCAATGTCTATAAGACTTTTTCCAACATTTTATTCTAGAATTCTTATAGTTTTATGCCTTAGGTTTAAGTCTGTTATCCACCGTGAGTTGATTTTTGTGAGAGATGAAAGGTGTGGATCCTGTTTCAGTCTTTTACATATGGCTGTCCAATTTTCCCAGAACCATTTATTGAATAGGGATTCTTTTCTCCAGTGTATGTTTTTGTCTGCTTTGTTGAAGATTAGGTGGCTATATGAGGATGGTTTTAAATCTGGGTTCTCAGTTTTGTTCCATTGGTCTGTGTCTCTGTTCTTGTGCCAGTACCATGCTGTTTTAATTACTATAGCCTTGTAGTGTAGCTTGAAGTCTGGTAAATTGATGCCTCCCAATTTGTTCTTTTTGCCTAAGATTGCTTATGCTATACAGGGTCTTCTCTGGTTCCACACAAAGCATAAAATTAATTTTTCTAAATCAGTGAAAAATTATATTGGTATGGCAACCTCTGTAGAAAGTAATATGGAGATACCTCAAAGAGCTACAAGTAGAACTACCATTTGATCCAGCAATCCTATTACTGGGTATCTACCCAAAAGAACAAAAGACAGTCTATAAAAAAGACATCTGCACTCAAATGTTTATAGTAGCACAATTCACAATCACAAAGGTGTGGAAACAACCCAAGTGTCCATCGATATATGAGTGGATTAATAAAATGTGGCATATGTATGCCAGGGAGCTCTACTCAGACACAGAAAACAATGGTGATCTAGCACCTCTTGTATTATCCTGGATAGAGCTGGCACCCATTCTACTAAGTGAAATATCCCAAGCATGGAAAAACAAGTACGATATGTACTTACCATCAAATTGGTATTAACTGATCAACACTTAAGTGCACATATAGTAATAACATTCATCGAGTGTCAGACAGATGGGTGTGGTGCACACCATCTGGGGGATGGACACGCTTGAAGTTCTGACTTGGTTGGGGCAAAGGCAATATATGTAACCTAAACATTTGGACCCCTAAAATGTGCTGAAATAAAAAAAAGAATAAACAAGCAATTTTATACAATATGATAGTCTTTGTTTTAGTGGTGGCATGGGGAGGTTAAGGAAAGAGAACATATCTTCTTTGATTTTGCTACAGCATGATTTTAGAGATGCTTCTTAGGAAACAGATGGGGGGATGGGATTTTGAAAGCCATCTTCAGTTTGGCCTCCCCCTCCAGGAACCGATCTGATAAATTCACCCTATGAAAGAAACACAACAAAGTCAAGCAAGTGAAGTGGACCCAGCCTGCACACTGACAGCAGTCTGCCAAAACTCCTGAGGTTATGTGGGAATTAAATGAATTAGGAGGGAATCCAAAATTATTGGTACTTTGTGATATATCTCAAAGCTTGATTATATGTTTGATAATTGTTTGCAATGGTTCGTCTCACTCAGGGTTCTCAACCTTGGCACTGTTGACATTTTGTGTGTGTGTGTTCGGGTGGGGGCGCTGTCCTGTGCATTGTAGGACGTTTAGCAACCTGTACTCATTTGGATGCCAGTAGCACCACACCCTAATTTTGACAACCCAAAATATTACCAGACATTGCCAAATGTCCCCCAGAGAACAAAATCACTCCTAATTGACAACCAGTAGTCTAGGTAAACACTAGTAATATTTACTAGCAAAATTATATCCTTGAAAAGGCACATCTGTTACTTTAAAGTTGTTGTGAAGCCATCTTCTGAGATTCAGAAGTTTTTCAATTAAAAATACTTAAAAAGCATTTTGGATTCTCTGCAGTTTGGCCATTTTTTTGTTCCATCAAATGTATTTTTTAGATAGGACTAACATCTATTTCACTCTTCTTGAGGATTGATAGAATTTTTTTTCAATGTAATAAGGCTGTTTAGGCCTCTTATATTCCAGATCATTAATTTTAATGGTTAAGACACTGTTATATGGCACTCTAAGGGGGCGAAGGTACATACTGATAATTCTACTCCTGCACAGGGAAATATTTTTCTTGGTAAAGATAAACCATTCCTTTGAATTTAGAAACATTTCATTTCTAAGGCTCCGTTACTATTTTATTTAAAGCCCCATTAGTTGCAACATATTGAATAATATCTCACTGTTTTGCCCAACATATGATTCATTTAGAGATGTAGCAAAAGTCATAAAAATATCTAACTGGTATTTATAGACTTCTGTCTCTCTGTAAAACTATAGGAAATGTTTTCAATTAAACTGTAATAAAAAGGGAATAAGTGAATAAAAGGATGATGTGAAACAACTGCTTATTCTTTATTTCAGATAATAATATCTTATTTTTACTTGAATGTACAGTATTATAAAGTTACCTATTAGTATACAGCTCTTCATGTGGCAAAACCTATGCTAAAATATTTTGAATTATTATTCAACAAGCTTATAACATGATTAAAAGCTGAATTACATTGGATTTCATGTTTCAGATGCCAGGAAATTTCAGAGTTTGGTGGATTTCTAATAAGATAGATCAATTCGGGCAGTTTCATTCCAGCAGGACATTTAAAAACATGGTGGACCAAGGAAAAAGAGCTGTGTGAACAAAGTATAGACTAAGTGCTCAGTAGGCATCCCTTTTGATACTATTTTCTCCTTTATGTTCTTTCTACGTTTTGTGGGAATAACATATAGTTTTGAGGGAATGGGCCCCTTAAAAATAATAAAAGCTATCAATACTAATTTAGGAACTCAATCATAAAAGAGGACCTTGCGAATGAGAAGACCTGAAGCTTAACCTTCCTGGCCACCAAAATCTTCCCACCGCTATCATGATCCACCCTTTTTTCTGCCTCCCTCATGTTCTAAACCAGAATTTCTGAGCCATAATGAACTCTAAGTCTGACACTCATCTCCAACAGATCTGAGGAAGAGATAGGACAGAATGACACAGTGGTGAACTTCCTTTTGATATTCTTTTTCTTTAATTACCGTACACTAGTATGCAATACTTGCCTTTTTTTTTTTTTTTTACTTTTTAAAAATTCTTTTGCACATATAGTACAGAGTTCTCATATACACCCTAACTCCCATACAGTTTTCTATCTTGTTAACAACTTGCATTAGTGTGATATATTTATTATAATTGATAAGTGAATATTGATATTAACTAAAGTAGATAGTTTATATTAGGATTCACTCTATGCTGTACAGTTTTACAGGTTTCGACAAATGTATAATGTCATGTATCCACCATTAAAATATCATGCAGAAAAATCTCACCACCCTAAAAATTGCCCATGTGTCATCTATTCATATTTTACGCCATCCCTGTGAGCCCCTGAAAAACCACTGAGCTTTTTAACTATCTCTATAGTGTTTCCTTTCCCACACTGTCACATAGTTAGAATCATAAAGTGTACAGCCTTTTCAGATTGGCTCCTCTCAGTTAACAATATGCATTTAAGTTTTCTCCATGTCTTTTTGTGATTTGATAGATCTTTTTTTAATTGCTAAATAGTTTTTCATGGTCTGGTTGTATCACAGTTTGTTCACTCACTCACACTCACCTATTGAGGGACACATTGATTGCTTTGAGCAATTATGAAAAAACCCGCAATAAATATTTATATGCATAGTTTTGTTTGGACACAATTTTTAAATCCTATTGGTAAATACCTAGGAGTACAATTCCTGAATCGTATTATAAGGTTATGTTTAGTTTCTTATGAAACTGCCAAACTGTCTTCCAAAGTAACAGTGCCATTTTTCATTCCCACCAGCCATCCATACCAGCGTTCAATATTATCAGTTTTTAGATTTTAGTCATTCTAATAGGCATGTGTGGTATCTCATGCAATTTCCTAATGACAAATGATATTGAACATCTTTTTATATGCTTATTTGTCATATATATATGTATATATATTTGGGGGTGAGATGTTTATTCAGATCTTTTTGCCTACTTTGTAATTGAGTTCCTTGTTTAATTATTTTTAAGTTTTAAAAGTTCTTTGTATATTTTGGATATGAGTCCTTTATCAAACGTGCTTTGCAAATATTTCTCCCACTCTGTGGTTTTTCTGTTTATTCTTGCAATAATATCTTGACAGAGCAGAATTTTTAATTTTAATGAAGTCTGACTTATCAATCTTTTATTTCATAGACTGTACTTTTGGTGTTTTATGTTAAAAACTGATCACAAAACCCAAAGTCACCTAAATTTTCTCCTATATTATCTTCTAGAAGTTTTAAAGTGTCATGTTTTACATTTAGATCTATGAACCATTTGGAGTTGTTTTTTGTGGAAGGCACAAAGTCTGTGTATTCGTCCACTCACACTGCCATAATGAAATACAGTAGACTGAATGGCTTAAATAGGAATTTATTTTCTCACAGCTCTGGAAGCTGGAAGTCCAAGATCAAGGTTTAAGCAGGGTTTGGTTTCTTATGAGGGCTCTCATCTTGGCTCGCAGATGGCTGCCTTCTCACTGTGGTCTTACATGCTGGAGAGAGATTTATTTCTTTTTCTCTTCTTATAAGACTCACAGTCCTATTGGATTTGGGCTCCACCATTATGAACTTATTTAGCTTTAATATCTAACTGGTATCTGTTTAAAGACTTTATCTTCAATATAGTCATATTGGGGGCTAAGGCTTCAACATACCAATATGAGGGGAAAACAATTCAGCCCATAGCAGTTTGTGTTTATATTCACATTTTTCTTTCAAAACTTATTTTATTTTATTATTTCAGAATATTAGAGGGGCACAAATGGTTTGGTTACATAAATTACCTTTGCACCACCTGAGTCAGAGCTGCAAGCATGCCCATCTCCCAGACAGTGTGCACTGAATCTGCTAGGTGTGAATCTACTCATCCCCTCCTCCCCCCACCACCTGCCCAACATCAGTTGAATGTTACTTCCATACGTGCACGTAAGTGTTGATCAATTAGTACCAATGTAATGGTGAGTACCTGTGGTGTTTGTTTTTTCATTCTTGTGATACTTCACTTAGAAGAATGGGCTCTATCTCCATCCAGGATAATACAAGAGGTAGTTCACCATTTTTTTTTATGGCTGAGTAGTACTCCATGGTATAGATGTATCACGTTTTGTTAATCCACTCATGTATTTTTTTTTTTTTTTTTTTTGAGACAGAGTCTCACTTTGTTGCCCAGGCACTAGGTGTCAGCTTAGCTCATAGCAACCTCAAACTCCTGGGCTCAAGCAACCCCACTGCCTCAGCCTCCTGAGTAGCTGGGACTACAGGCATATGCCCTTATGCCCAGCTGATCTTTTCTATATATTCCTAGCTGTCCAGTTAATTTCTTTCAATTTTTTTTTAGTAGAGACAGGGTCTCTCTTTTGCTCAGGTTGGTCTCCAACTCCTGAGCTCAAACGATCCACCCACCTCAGCCTTCCAGAGTGCTAGGATTATAGGCATGAGCCACTGCACCCAGCCAATCCAGTCTTGTATTGATGGGCACTTGGGTTGTTTCCATGTCTTTGCAATTTTGAATTGTGCTGCTATAAACATTCTAGTGTACATGTCTCTTTTATAGAATGTCTTTTTTTCCTCTGGGTAAATACCCAGTAGTGGGATTGCTGGACCAAATGGTAGTTCTACTTTTAAATCTTTGAGGTATCTCCATACTACTTTTTAAATTGACAAATAAAAATCGTATGTATTTAAGGGGTACAAGATGTAAAAATGTATATGATATATCATGGCTAAATCAAGCTAATTAACATATGCATTATCTGACATACTTATCATTTGTGGTGAGAACATTTAAAATCTGCTCTCTTAGTAATTTGCAAATATACAGTACGTTAAGGATAGTCACTGTGTTGCACAATACATCTCTTGATCTCCTTAATTCTGTCTAACTGAAATTTTTGATTACTTTGAAACAACATCTTCCTAACCCTTCACACTCCCCATGCCCTGTCCTTGGTAATCACCATTCTACTTTCTACTTCTATGACTTCCAGTCTTTCTAGATTCCACATATAATTGAGATCACGTGATATTTGTCTTTCTGTACGTGGTTTATTTTGCTTAACATGTTGTCCTCCAGATTCATCCATGTCAATGCAAGTAACAGGATTTCCTTCTCTATTTAATATAGTGCTGGAAGTCTTAGCCAGAGCAATCAGGCAAGAGAAAGAAATTAAGGGTATCCAAATTGGGAAAGAGGAGGTCAAATTATGGTTTTCTGCAGATAATATGAACTGATATCTAGAAAACTCCAAAGATTCCAAGAGACTCCTGGAATTGATTAATAATTTCAGCAAAGTCTCAGGTTACAAAATCAATGTACACAAATCAGTAGCATTCCTATACATAAATAACAGTCAAGTTGAGAGTCAATTAAAGATTCAATGCCATTCACAATTGCTACAAAGAAAATAAAATACCTAAGAATATAATTAAACAAGGAGTTCAAAGATCTCTACAAAGAGAACTATGAAACACCAAGGAAATAAACTGCGGCTGATACAAATAAGTAGAAAAATATATGCTTGTGGATCAGTAGAATCAACATTGTTAAAATGTCCATGCTACTCAAAGTGATCTACAGATTTACTGCAATCCCCATCAAAATACCAATGTCATATTTCACAAATCTATAAAAAATAATTCTATGCTTTCTGTGGAACCAGACAAGAGCCCAAACAACCAAAACCATCTTAACCAAAAGAAACGAATAGGGAAGCATCACATTACCAGACTTTAAACTATACTACAAGTCTATAGTAACCAAAATAGTATGGTACTGGCACAAAAATGGAGACATAAACCAATGGAACAGAACAGAAAACCCAGATATGTTCACTTTTTTGCATGTAGATGTCCAATTGTCCCAGCACCCTTTGTTGAAGAGAATATTCTTTCACCATGGAGTTGCCTTTGTGCTTTGTCAAAAATAAGTTGACTAACTTTGTGTGAGTCTATTTTTGGACTCTCTCTTCTCTTCCATTGATTGATTTATCTATTCTTTCATTAATAGTACACTATTAGTATACTATTAATGTGCTACCATATTAATTACTGTAAGATTATAGTAAGTCTTAATGTTAAGTAGGCCTGTCCTTTGTCTTTGTTTTTATTTGTTATTATATTGGCTATTCTGGGTCTTTGGAAAACTTTAGAATCAGTTTGTCATATTCACAAATAATTTACTGGGATTTTTATTGCAATTTTGTTGAATCTATAGATCAAATTGAGAACTGATCTCTTAATAATATCAAGTCTATAATCCATGAGCATGGAATCTTTCTCCATTTATTTAGCTCTTTCTTGATTTCTTCCATGAGAGTTTTGTAGTTTCCTTCTTAAGTATCTTGTACAAATTTTACTAGATTTATACATAAGTATTTTTCTCTCCTTTTTTGATGCTAATATAAACGATTTTTTTAAACTTCAAATTCCAATTGTTCATTGCTGCTTTACTGGAAGACAATTAACTTTAGTATGCTAACCTTGTATCCTGAAACCCTCCTATAACTACTTGCTAGTTCCAGGTTTTGCTGCTTTTGTTAATTCTTTGAGATTTTCTACATAGACACTTGGGTCATCTGCAAACAAAGATGGTTTTATTTCTTCCACTATGATCTGTATACTTTTTATTTCCTTTTCTTGTGTTATTGCATTAGTAGGCCTTTCAGTACAATGTTGAATAGGAGTGATGAGAGGGGAGATCTTTTCCTTGTTCCTGATTTTAAGAAGAAAGCATCTAGTTTCTCACTATTAAGTATTATATTAGCTATAGGTTTTTATAGATATTCTTTATTAGTTAAGGAATTTCCTCTCCATTTTCAAATAACATAATATTGCTTCACAGGTAGTGCAGATACTTTATAACAGAGCATTTCCAATGCCTCCCTCCCATTTCTTATACCATTGTTGTCATTCATTTCACTTATCCATATACTAAAATTATTGAATACATTGTTCTATTATTATGTTGAACAGTTACCTATTAGATCAATTAAGAATAAAAAGTAAAAGGTCTTATTTTGCCTTCATATATTCCTTCTCTAACATTCTTCCTCTCTTTATGTAAATACAACTTTATGATTTATATTATTTTCCTTCCCCTGCAGAACTTAGCATTTCTTGCAAGGCACGTGTACTTATAACAAACTCCTTCAATTTTTGCTTGCCCAAGAAAGTTGTTATTTCTTATTCATTTTTAAAGGATAATTTCCACTGTTTACAAATGTGTGTTGTTTTTTTCCTTCAACACTTTAAATATTTCATTTCACTCTCTTCTTGTTTGTATGGTTACTGAAAAGAAGTCCAGGGTAATTCTTATCTGTTTCTCTTTAGGTACAGTATTTCCTATACCTCCACCCCCAGCATCTTTCAAGATTTGCCATTTGTTTTTGGTTTTCTGTATTTTGAATATGGAATAAATGCCTAGATGTTGCTTTTTTTGTAGTTATCCTGCGTGTTGCTCTTTGAGCTTCTTGGATAGGTAGTTTATTTTCTGACATCAATTTTGAAAAATTCTCACCATTACTGCTTTATGTATTTCCTCCATTTCTTTCTCTGTTTCTTCTCTTTCTGGTATTTTCATTATGTCTGTTTTACACCTTTTATGTTTATTTGATAAATTTGGTCATATTTAGCTAGAAGAGACTTAGTTAAAATAGAAAGTAAAATTAGCTCATGTCTTTCTCTTAAATTGTAAGAGAAATTTGTGAAATAAAAAAAGTTTATTGATTTTTTTCTTACAGTAACAATTTGACAGTCGAGAAGTAGAGACCTTTAATATGATCCTCCATTAAATAAAACATGGAAATAAACATGCTATAAAAAAGTCATAATGGTAAGCCTCTGTAGTCATTAAAGAGTGAATTGAGCTTTTTGCTGAATAAAATGTGAGTAAAAATGAAAGAATCATAAAGTGACTTAAAAAGTAAAACCTAGAGATAGAATACATTTACTTTGCACAAAATCTACTGACTTTAAATAAATAATTAAATTTCAATTAATTTATTGGAGGTTTTTTGCCGCATTAGAAAAATTTTTGAGAAAGTGACTTGAATGATTGGTAAGGGGAGGTAAGTTATTTTTATTCTTCAGGTAGTTGAATATGTCATTACATTCAGATTTTTAGGTCTCAATGTTATAGATGATGATGGTAGTTCTTTAGTTGGAGGAGTTGAAGCTGGGATAGAATTTTACTGTAAGTTTTCCCCCAGCTGTTCAAAGTCCAGCTATTTGAAGTAAGCAAACTAAAGTTCAAAGAGAAATAAGCCTATTAAAGCACTCCTTTTCATTCTTCTTCATCTTATTTGATTTCTTACTGATACACCTCAAGCTATCTGATCAGTTTAATCCTTATATTGAAAGCTAAAAATATTATTGCCATAATATTATGATAGGTTTTTGTCTTAAACATCTCACTTGCCATTGAATGTATAAGAGAGATTTTGGGGAAGATGGTGGCCTGAAGGAGGTTTGCTATCTCTCCGCCTTTAAATCAGCCTTTCCTGTAGTTTATAGATAGTGGGTTGCAAGAGACAGATACCTTATGGGTGGTGAAGTTCCCAACAATGAGAATCAGAATAGGGGAGGCTGGACACAAGCAATGAGAGCTCAAGTTCTTATCCTATTGATTCAGGATATGCAGGGGTTTCAAAGAAGTATCTTTATAGGACAGGGTGAATTTTTTTCTTATGAAGAGAGTTTTTAAGTAGCAATATAGAAATATGTGCCTGATTAAAGCTCAGAGAAATTTTTTTTAAATATTTTAAATGGAAAATTAAATTAGAATTTCCAAATTATTAAGAGAAAAGCTTTAGTGGATAGCAACTTAATAAAAATATCAAAAAGTAAGAAAAGTAGTAAAATAAATAGTGTAGAGGTAATAATGGAAAACAATTCAATAAATAAAATTAAAAATTTTAGTTATTACGATAAATGCATATGAGCTGAATTTTCCCATTAAGAGTCAAAGGTCGGCTATGAATTTTTTTTTGATATTCATAAGAAGTGAAAATTGAAAACAAAATTGGAAAGCAACAATAAAATAGAAAAGAAACACCCAGAAAATGTTGAAAAAAAATGAAAGCCGCAAGGGCAAAAATCAATATTAAACAAGATGGAATTTAAAGTTAAAACCACTGAATAGGTTAAAGAGTGGGTGCAATGTGTTCTTTTAAAATGTGACCAACATAAATGTTTAAGCACTAACTATATACAGATAAACATTTAAAAATTTAAGGAAACATCAATTTCTGACAAAATAAGTTAGATACTTAGACTTACTCTCTCACCAAAATGACTAAAAATGGAGAAAACAATAGGGAAAAAATTATTAATACTTGATGAACTAAAAAAAAAAAAATCACAGAAGCCAAATGCTAAGTGAACTTGGTTATCCAAAGAGATAAACAGAGTACAAGAATGCCTTTCACCTTAATAGAATATGCTCAACAAGTGATCTTGAGCTTCTCAAACTGGTGTGAAAATATGCATGGGGTAGGAGACAAAGCTTAGGACATACTTACAGTGGGGAGTCAAATAGGAGATTTCTCCATCTGAAATCCCAAGGCTACAAGTTTAAGGGTGAGTTAGAAATTTCAACACACACACACACACACACACACACACACACACACACACACACACGTTTGCAAGGAAAATTGCCTCTCTCAAAACTTAGCACAGGGTGGATGGGAAAACATATTTCATAAAAATTCATAACCATCTGCCAGTTTTTATGGGTTTTCAGCTCAAATTAGCACTACCTAAGTGGTATGAAAATAATTTCAAGCCAAGAATTTTTATTAAATCTCTGCAAGTCAGTAATGCCCAGAGATCCTGGTGATATATTATTGTTGGAAATAAAAAAAAAAAAAAGGAATAACAACAACTACAGCAGTAAACCCTTTAAACTTTCAAAGAAACAAGGCACACTAGGGAAGATAAGCAGAAACCACAAAAGGTACAATAATATTCTTAATGGCTTCAGATAATGGAATAATCAGACACATAAAGTAAAGTAAGTGTGAGTTGTTATATTTAAAATTTTTTAAGTGGACTAGAAAAAGGAGGAAGAAGCAAGAGACTATTATAAATGACCAATTAAATTTGAAAATAACCAAATAGGCATTTATATAACAAATTATTAATACACACAAACACACATAAATATATATGCGTCATAGTAATGTGTATTCATAGAATATTGCAATGCTAGAACATCAAAGACAGAAATTCAATCATAAATTGAACAAAAAGGAATAAAAACAGATTACTTTCAAATAAATCAAAATTAGAAGAGAGTTAAATTTTCAAAAGGAAGAATGGAAGAAAGTGAATTATATTTTTTTAAATGAGAACCAAATTAAAAATGAATCTCAAAAAATAAATGACACACTCTAAACAGAAAGTAGTGATTTTACTTCGATATCTAATTTGCAAGTAAGAGTGTTGCCTAAAGAAAACAGTAAATATGTAAATAAATCCAAATATTGACTATACAGACTTAAGAAAAAACTATTGTGGGGTTAACAAAAAATAAAAGGTGGCTTTCAAACACATGAAAATAATAGAATATTAGTCAGAAAATAGTGATGAGAGTCCTTGTGTTGTTGTAGATGAATTAGGCATGCAAATGAAAAATCACAAATAGAATAGCAATGTAGTGTATAACTTCCAAATTCTGGCAGAGACTTAAGGTTTCCATTATCAGATAAACATAATTGTGCCATGAAATTTTAGCTTACGTTTTTCAGTATTTCACAGAACAAGTAGAGAAATTGTCAGGGTGTAGAAGATTAGAATAATAAAGTTAACAATCAAGATATATTGAATATATATAGAATACTGACCCAAACTGCCATTATATGTTATCACCAATCACAAGAAATATTCATGAAAATTGACATTATGTTGGCCAAAAAGCAAACCTAGCATCATACAGGTCATATTCTCTTACTAAAATGTAATTATATTAAAAATCAGTAACCTTTTGGTAGGTAACTATAATAAGATATGTTGGAGCAATTAAGAAATGTAGTTTCAATAACACATACATCCAGAAAGAGCAAGGAAGAAACCACAATGAAATTTATAAAGTAATTAGGACTCAATAGTAATAAAATTTTTATATATAAAAATTTGTCTGATGCAAATAATGTAATAACTAGAGGAAAACTAATACCTTTAAATATTTATATTAGTAAAGGTAAAAGCCTTAAAATTAATCATCAGAGCATTCCACTTGAGAAGGTTGAAAAATAGGTAGCAGAATAAAACTCAGGGAAATTAAAAGGTAATAAGACATAAGAATAAACATCAGAATAGACAAGACTTCTTGACTATAAAGAGCAAGGTATGTGTGTCGAATGTGGGGACTCTTCCAGGTACTAAGTTTTGTTTTGAAACTATAGTAATTAGTTCTACGTAAGACACATAATTATTTAATAAATATGCAGAGATAGATGGATGTTCATGAATTGGAAGCCTGAATTGTAAAGATGTCAATTCTCCCCCAATTGATCTATAGCTTCAACTCAATTCTGATCAAAATTGCTTCAATTTTATTTTGTAAGACTTGACAAACTGATTCTAAAATATATATGAAGAAAAATATTCTACAAAAAAAGAAAAACATCTTTAAAGAAGTAAAACGAGGTGAATTGATTTCCCTTTCTGGAAATGAAGAATTGTTGTGAATCTATAGGAATTAAGACAATATGGCATTCACTTATTAACAAAAGAGATGAGTGGAACAGACTGCATGGACTTCAAACAGACCCACACACAGAGAAACATGACTTTTCAGAGAGTTGGCATTAAAAAGCAATGGGAAAGCATGAACTATCCAACAAATTATGGAAGGACAATTAGTTATCCATACGGGAAAAAGTAAACTTGTACCTTTCCATGATGCCACATATAAAAATCAATTCCAAATAGATGAGAGACTTAAAAATGAAAGGGGAAATAAAATAATTTTACAAGAACATTTAAGAACGTATCTCTATGATTTGAAGGTAGAGAAGGCTTTCTTAAACAAGAGACAAAAATGTTTTAAAACAAAGGAAAGATAAATAAATAGGACAAAAATAAATTAAGAACTTCAATTCATCAAAAGATACCATGAAGAAAGTAGAAAGATAAGCCAGGAATGGGAAAAGATGCATAAAAAGAATATATGCCAAAGATAAACACAAAGGATTAATAGGCAGAATATGTTTTAATTCCTATAACTCAATAAGATAAAAGCAAAACAACCCATAGAAAACTAGGCAAAATGCAGAGCTGTTTCTCAAGAGTAGAAATAAATGGCCGATAAATGCATGGAAAGGCATTTATTATTAATTAGAGAAATGCAAAATAAAACCACAATGAGATATTACTTTTCACCCACTTCCTTCAAACATCAAGGCACCTGGCCCAATTCCAGCTGGCAACATCATGGAGAGCTATGCCAAACTTTAAATGTATAATGAATGTATTTCTTGGACATAAACCTTTTCTTAAAGGTAAGATTCTTCTCCAGCGTAATTTTTACTTCCATTCTCCTCAGGATTCCTTCACAGAAAGAGGAGAGAAAAAGGAGAAAATCCTGGTAGCCAAAGGACCTTGACCCCTGCCTGATCTCTGCCACAAATAACTGGAGGGGTTTTAGTCAAGTTCCTTTATATCCTTGGGGTTTAATCTCCATGTTTGAACAGAGAAGAGGTAGGTCTCACCTCAGAAATTTCAAATTGGCAGCACTTGAAGCCAGCAGATAGGCTTTGTTTGGCTTATACCGTGCCTTTGAATTTTTTAAATTTAAATATCAGTACATGAAGATTGCATGCTCTGAGACTTCACAGAGTCTACCATTCCATCTTGTGCCACATCCTAATGCTTTAATTGGTTTGATTACCTACCTGCCAATGAAAGCAATGTTTGTGACCTCTGTGAGACAGTATCTAAGTTTTCTTTCTGAAGTTTAAAAATATGGACAGCACAACCGTATCTGAAAACCTGCTTAAAATAAATGAGGTAAAGTAGCATGTTCGCTCAGTTCACGTATGAGTGTTTCACCCTGACAGTTTTAGTTTCATACAACTTTATTATGCAGGAGTTGTTTGTATGAGATGCTTCCCCACATGCTCACTCAGCACACCTGCTTACCACCTTCACAGACTCACCATTTTAATGATCTATCTCCTCTTCAGCCTGCTAAATTGACCAGGATAGAAAGTTTATCTTGTTGATGCTATTGCTAATTTCTCACACCATTTCTGCTACATACACATCAATAAATATTTATTGAATACAAATTTCTATCAGTAAATGAAGGAAAATTCTTTAGCTACAATATAGCCTGTGTCTGGCACAGAGAGCTGTAAAAGACCAGAAAGCGAATAGTTCAGGCTTTGTGGGCCCACCCATACAGTCCCTACTACAACTACTCAACTCTGCTCTTGCAGTGTGTAAGGAATTGGCTTATGCAATTGTAGGGGCCAGCAAGTCTGAAATCTGTAGAGCAAGTCAGCAGGCTGGAAACTCAGGTAATTAATGCTGCAGTCTGGAGGCAGAATTTCTTTTTCTCCGGGAAACCTCAGCTTTTACTCTCAAGGCCTTTGACTGATTGAATGAAGTCCATTCCCATTAATGAGGACATTCTCCTTTACTTAAAGCCAATTCATTGTAGATGTTAACCACAACTACAAAATACCTTCACAGCTACACCGAGGTTAGTGTTTGATTAAATAACTGAGTACTACAGCCCAGCAAAGTTGACACATGAAACTAACCATCACATACTCCTAAAGCAACCATGGGCAATATGTAAATGAACCAATGTGGATATATTCCAATAAAACATTATTTAATTTGAATTTCATATACTTTCCACATGTCACAAAATGTTGTTATTCTTTTGATTTTTCCCCGCAAACATTCCAAAGTGTAAAAACTATTCTTAGCTCATGGGTAGGACGTACAAAATTAGCTGGCCAGTCAAATTTGGCCCAATGGCCATAGTTTGCTCACCCAAGCTCCAGCACATTATGTATGTGTTATTTATATGCATTAAAATGTATTTTGATTATTTACATATATATGTTTACACACATATATATAGGATTGCACACACACACACATATATATATAAAGACCTTTAAAACTGGTGTTAATGACAGCTAGTCTCAAAAAAGGGCATCAAAGTAATTCAAGTTATTATTGTTCTCAGAGTGGAAAAATGAAAAGAGAAATTGTAAAACTTCATTTTCTGGAGTATTTCAATGATATCGAAAATTATTATTATCCAGTAATGTTTATGTGTAATGTTCTCTGAGAAAAGAAGTATGAACAAGAATATTTACCAAGGTCTTTCTAGGCCTCCTAACTTCACACAATAGTAGTTAGTGGTCAAATGATGATGAAATATGTTAACTAAAGGTAGGTGGAAGGTAACATTTCTCTGATGTATTAACCACCCCTTTTCATACTAACTGTCCAGATTCTGAACATGCAAACACATACACACTTCATTTATTCTATACTACACAGATTACTAATGTACTTACTATATGTCAGGCTTTTAATCAAGCACTGGTGATATAAAGGTCAATAAGACATGTGTCTTTAGGAGTTCGCAGGGTTAGATAAGAAAAAAATGTTAGGTATCCACCATTTGTCAGCCATTTTAGCTAAGTTATCTGATTTGACCCCCCAAACAGCTTAAGGTAGAGTTGTCAGATAAAAATACAGGATCAATTAAATTTGAATCTCACATGAACAGCAAATCATTTTTCTCAGTATAACATACCTATGCAGTATTTAGGACATACTTATACTAAAAAATGATTGGAACATACTTATGTTTAAAAATAATCTAAAATTCACATTTGTCTTGCATTTTTATTTGAAACCCTAGCTCAGTGAGATGGAGGAATTATTATACTCACTTTTTCTGTGAGTAAAGACATGACCACAAAGGTTAATTTAGTTGTTCAAGTTCATACATCTGGAATTCCAGGCAAATTTTTCCCAAGCTAAAACCAGAAGGAGACAGGTTACAAGCAAATGGAGTACCCCTTAAGTGTATTGGGGAGGCAAAAAATATGCAATTGATTCCATCTGTGCAACTTCATATGGTCAAATGTTTGGGTAAAGCCTGAAAATTGAATGACATATAAGTAAAAATAAATGAAACTAGAGAAAACAAATTTAACTGTTTAAAAAGTTATTTCATCCTAAAAAATAATTTCACTTTTTCAAAATTATCTTTATACTTAACATTACCATCTCAACTCATTACTCTGTATGTTACAGAAGTATTTTCAATAGGTAATCACTTTTTTTTTTTTTTGAGACACACCCCCAGAGTCTTACTCTGTTGCCCTGGTTAGAGTGCAGTGGTGTCATCATAGCTCACTGCAACCTCAAACTCCTGGGTTCAACCAATCCTTCTGCCTCAGCCTCCCTGAGTAGCTGGGACTACAGTCATGTACTACCACACCCAGCTAATTTTTTCTATTTTTGGTAGAGACGGGGTCTCACTCTTGCTCAGTCTGCTCTTGAACTCCTAAACTCAAGCGATCCTCCCACCTCAGCATCCCAGAGTGCTAGGATTACAGGCATAAGCCACCGTGCTAGGCCAGATAATCACTCTTGTTCTTTTCAGAATTGGCAAATAATGTTTAAGATGCTAATTCTAGTTATCATAAACATTAAAAAGTCCAAATTTTGTTACATTAGCTGTAATGACATCTTATATTGATCACAGAGAGCAAGTGAAATTTAAAAAGAAAAGAATCTTTTTTCCTTATTATAAAAGGAAATTGATGTGTTTCTTTATTGTAGAAAATTCAGAAAGTCCAGAGAACTTTAATGAATAAATGTCACCTATAAACCATTACTGTCATTTAGCTCCCAATTATTAGAGAATACATATGGTGTTTGTTTCTTCATTCCTGAGATACTTCACTTAGGACAATGGTTTCCAGTTCCATTCAAGTTACTGCAAAAGACATTATTTCATTCCTCTTCACAGTTGAGTAGTACTGCATGGTGTGTGTGTATGTGTGTGTGTGTGTGTGTGTGTGTGTGTGTGTGTGTATACATATATATATATATACACATATATATATATATGCACACCACATTTTCTTAATCTACTCATGAATTGATGGGCACAAAGAAGGATGAATTAAGTCTTTTTGCAACAATTTGGATGGAACCAGAGACCATTATCCTGAGTGAAGCATCTAAAGAATGGAAAAACAAACACCACAGGTACTTACTGTTAAACTGGAACTAACCAATGAGCATGCATGTGCACAGAGGGAAGTAAAACTCAGTGGAAATCAAGCAGGGAGTAGCGGGGAGGTGGGGAAGGGCTAAAACCCACCTAATGGGTACAGTGAACACCACCCAGGTGATGGGCACGCTTATAACCCTGACTCAAGCATAACAAAGTGATCCATGCAAACAGCAACAATTTGTGCCCCTGTAATATTTTGAAACAATAAAAAAAAGTGTGGAGAAAATATCTCCATATCTAGACAGAGTTTCATCAATTGGTTCATCCTTAGACCTGATTTTCTAAAATTTATCACAGAAAGATTACACAATTTCAGAGGAAAAAAATACACCGTCTTTAGCATCATTTTTTAACTCATTCTATTGTGTCATAACCGGAAGTGTGCATGCTCCATAAGTGGGTGGGAGGGGAATAAGAAAACAGTACAATTAAGCACTGTATATGGAAAGCAGTCATTTGTAATCATCTTTATGAGAGAGTTTACTCACTTTTACTATCCACAGTTTCAAAACATAGCTTTTGTTGCAGGTGCTCAGACTTTAAAAATAGCCGAAACTGAACTGAAAGAGTCCTTTTCACTACTTGTAGTTTTCTCCATCTGAGAGGAGGAACCCCGGTGCCTAATAAGTGATTGAGGAAAGGACACTCTACACCTGTCTGGACAGCTTTGCTTCTCTTTAGTTGCTTTTATTGCAGGAGAGAAGGATATCAAATTTGTCCCTGTTTACAGGGTGCCTCAAGTGATTTTTTTAGTATAGCTCTTGATGCTTTTGGTGATGTTCTTTTAAAGGCTTCAAAAAGTACAAAACAAAGAAAAAGAAAGATACGTGGAAACTGTTATCCAAACATATAAATTAGGTGATAGAGGGTGAATTATACTCTTACTTTGCACAAAAGTTTTAAACATCTGGTCTGGTAACAAATCCATTTAAATTTATTCAAATTTATTCAAAATGCTTTAATCTTATTAATATAACACAGAGGTTACAACCTAATGCCCCCAGATACTGTTATTTATATTGTATTTGGCTTCAACATAATTTTTCAAACATGAATTTGGTTGCCTTCAAAAATTGGGAGAATACATATGTGTTACAACACCTGTACATACAGTATATGCATACACACCCAGAAACGTCCAAGTTTACAGCCTTTCCTGAAATATCAGAAAGCAGTAACCTTGAATGCACATTCACAAATGACATCCCTTCATAGGATCTGAAGCATTATACAAGGGGCTTATGTGGTCTACTTCATAATCAGACACCTACCTTGCCTCGGTCTTTTGGGTGACCTGCCTGCGCCTGTGAAGCATGTAAGTTTGCTAGACTGATGGCTCTTGCCTGGAATCACAATGATGCTTTTTAGCCTGGTGTTGTGAGAACAGCAGTAGATGAAGCTGGGGCCAGCTCTACCAATTTTTTAACTTTGTCATCTAAAATGACGGTGCTATGACTCCCAACTTCCCAGATATAGTAAGGATTAGATAAAATGTGTATTAAATGAATAACACATCCGGCATATTGTAGCTCTCCAACAAAGTTGTTAGAACAAAGATGCTGTCCATGATTATTATGAAGACAGTGATGTGATATTGACAATAGAGTTGTTAAAACTTTGGAGACCACAGTTTTCTCCAAGGAAAAGGCAAGTGAATTTGATCATAACAAAGCCCTTTAGTACTTAATATCTCCAATATGGGATATTAAACCTGTTCCTTTTGATTTTAGATTTCTGTAAAATAAATTTCTAAGTCTTCACATTGATTTTAAAGCAGGTTCATAGGAGGACGGTGGCTTTTCAATGCCTATAATAAAACTGAGCTAAAATGAAGTATAATTAATTTGTCATTCATTAGTTGTAAAAAAAGATTAAGTATCTGCTGTGAAATGCTAAGATTTTCAAGAGTATGACTTGTGACTTTGAGAGAAAGTATATGTTTAAATAAAACAGGATGGGAAAATAATCTTATTAAGTGAATATGATATTTTTCTCTCTGGTAAAGTTCTTCATTTACGTATTGACTATAATAATGATAGTCAACAGATAGCTGAATTTAATGATGTCTTAATGTGTTGGTGAGCAATGATTTACAACATGTGCTTGTCTTAAGTCAATTTGGGCTGCTATTGCAAAATACCATAAATTTGGTAGCTTATAAACAATGGAAATTTATTTCTCACAGTTCCGGAGCTGGAAAGTCCAAGATCAAGGCACTGGTATATTTGGTGTCAGGATGGGCTTTCTGGTTCATAGATGGTGCCTTGTTGCTATGTCTTCACATGGTGGAAGATGCTAGCTAGGTATTTGGGGCCTCTTTTATAAGAGCACTAGTCTAATTCATGAGGACTCCACCCTCATGATCTAATCACCTCTGAAAGATCTCACCTCCTAATACCATTGCATTGCTGATTAGTTTTCAACATATGAATTTTGGGAGAACACAAACATTCAGACCATAACAATACTAGATGAAGACATTAACGAATAACCTTGAATGTAAATAAAGGCTTACTGATGTATATAATCTTATAATGTTTTTATTTTAGAATATTATGGGGGTACAAACATTTTGGTTGCATGAATTACTTTTGTACAGCTTGAGTCAAAGTTATAAGCATATCCATCACCCACATAGTGTGCATTGTACCCATTAGGTGTGAATTTACCCATTCCCTCCTGCCTCCTTCAACATGCTTGATTTCCATTAAATTTTACTACCATATGTGCCCATGAGTGTTTATCATTTAGTTCCAATTTAATAGTGAGTACACGTAGTGTTTGTTTTTTTATTCTTGTGATACTTCATTTACAAGGATGGTCTCCAGTTCCATCCAGGTTGTTACAAAAGATATTAGATCACTATTTTTTTTTTTTTGTAGTGGAGTAATACTCCATGGTATACATATACCACATTTCATTAATCCACTCATGTATTGATGGGCACTTGGGTTGTTTTCACATCATTGCAATTGTGAATTGTGCTGCCATAAACATTCAAGTGCATGTGTCTTTTTTACAAAATGTCTTTTTTCCTTTGGGTAAATACCCAGTAGTGGGATTGCTGGATCAAATGGTAGGTCTGCTTGTAGTTCTTTGAGTTATCTCCATACTATTAGTTCTTCGAGTTATCTCCATACTATTTTCCATAGAAGTTGAACTAGTTTCCAGTCCCACCAACAGTGTATAAGTCCTTTCTCTCTGCATCCACACCAGCATCTGATGTTTGGGACTTTTTGACAAAAGCTATTCTCATTGGAGTTAGGTGATATCTCATGGTGATTTTGATTTGCATTTCCCTGTTGATTAGAGATGCTGAACATTTTTTCATATGTTTATTGGCCAGTTGTCTATCTTCTTTTCAAAAGTTTCTATTCATGTCTTTTGCCTACTTCTTAATGGGGTTGTTTGATGTTTTCTTGCTGATTTGCTTGAGTTCTTTGTAGATTCTGGTTATTAGCCCTTTATTGGGTATGCATCATGCAAATATTTTCTCCCATTCTGTAGGTTTTCTATTGACTCTATTGGTTGTTTCCTTTGCTGTGCAGAAGCTTTTTAATTTGATCAGGTCCCATTTATTTATTTTTGTTGTTGCTGTGATTGCCTTTGGGGTCTTCTTCATAAATTCTTTGCCTAGGCTGGTATCTGTAAGAGTTTTTCTGCCTCTTCTTCTAGAATTCTTATGCTTCCATTCCTTAGGTTTAAGTCTGTTATCCACCGTGAGTTGATTTTTGTGAGAGGCGAGAGGTATACAGATCCTGTTTCAATCTTCTATATGGGCTTATCCAAATTTACCAGTACTATTTATTGAATAGGAATTCTTTTCCCCAGTGTATGTTTTTGTCTGCTTTGCCAAAGATCAGATGGCAATATGAGGATGGTTTTATATCTGAGTTCTCTGTTCTGACCCATTGGTCTATGTCTCTGTTCATGTGCCAGTACCATGCTGTTTTGGTTAATATAGCCATATAGTATAGCTTGAAGTCTGGTACAGTGATGCCTCCCAATGTTTCCCTTTTGCTTAAGGTCGTTTTGACTATTTGGGGTCTTTTCTGGTTCCATACAAAGAGTAGAATTATTTTTTCTAGATCTGTAAAAATGATGTTGGTATTTTAATGGGGATTCCATTGAATCTGTAATAACTTTGGGTAGTATAGACATCTTCAACAATGTTGATTCTGCCAATCCATGAGCATGTGTTTATATCCTGTGTCATTTTCTTCCTCAGTGTTTTGTAGTTCTCCCTGTAGAGGTGTTTCCACTCCTTGGTTAAATATATTCCTAGGTATTTTATTTTCTTTGTTGCTATTGTGAAAGATATTGAGTCTTTGATTTGATTCTCAGCTTGACTGTTGTTTGTGTATAGAAATGTTACTGATTTGTGTACATTGATTTTGTAACCTGAGACTTTGATGAATTTATTTATCAATTCTGGGAGTCTTTTGGTGGAATCTTTGGGGTTTTCCAGATATAAGATCATATCATCAGCAAAGAGTGACAGTTTGACCTCTTCGGTCCCTAATTGAATGTCCTTGATTTCCTTCTCTTGCCTGATTGCTCTGGCTAGGACTTCCAGAACTATGTTGAACAGAAGTGGTGACAGTGGGCAACCTTGTCTGGTTCCAGTTCTAAGTAGGAATCCTTTAAATTTTTCCCTGTTCAGTATGATGTTGTCTGCGCATTTGTCATATATGGCTTTTAAAGTATTGAGGTATCTTCTTCAATACTATGTGGCTATTTAGTTAAGAATTCTTGTCCTAAAAGGGTGCTGAATTTTGTCAAATTCTTTTTCTGCATCTATCAAGAGGATCATATGGTCTTTCTTTTTGCTTCTATTTATGTGATGTATCACATTTATAGATTCACATATGTTAAACTATCCTTGCATCTCTGGGATGAAGCCCACTTGGTCATGGTAGACTTTTTTTTTTTATATGCAGCTGAATTCAGTTTGCTAGGGTATTATTGAGAATTTTTCATCTATATTAATAAGGGATATTGGTCCATAACTTTCTTTTTTAGTTGTGTCCTTTCCTGGCTTTGGTATCAAGGTGATATTGCCTTCATAGTACAAGTTAAGGAGGATTCCTTCCTTCTCTATGTTATGAAATAATTTCTTCTGTATAGGTACCAGTTCGTCTTTGTAGGTCTGGTAAAATTCAGCTGTGAAACCATCTGGTCTGGGAATTTTTTTGGTTGGGAGATTTTTTTATTGCTGCTTCAATTTTGTTACTTGATATTGGTCTGTTCAAGAGTTCTATTTCTTCCTGACTGAGCCCAGTGAGGTTGTATGTTTCCAATAATTCATCCATTTCCTCAATGTTTTCAAGTTTATGTGTACAGAAATTTATATAGCATTCAGAGATGATATTTTGTATTCTTATGGTATCAGTTATAATATCTCCTTTTTCATTTGTGATTAAGCTTATTAGGGTCCTTTCTTTTCTGTTTCTGGTTAATCTAGCAAGAGGCCTGTTGATTTTGTTCACCTTTTCAAAGAACCAACTTTTTGTTTTGTTACTCTTCTGTATGATTTTTTTTTATTATCAATTTCATTTAGTTCCTCTCTGACCTTAAATATTTCTTTTCTTCTGCTGGGTTTAGGACTGGTTTGTTCTTCCCTTTCCAATTCCTTGAGACAATTCATTAAATTGTGATCTTTCTGTCTTTGGGATATAGGCATTTATAGCAATGAATTTTCCTCCTATGAACTATTTTGCTGAATCCAGGGCTGGGTTGTCTGAGCCTGCCCTCTGGCTCCACGAAAGCTGGCAAGATACCTATTTTGGAAGGGCTCAAAGGTCTGCTCCCAGCTCCTCTGCAGAGCCACCAGGGAGGCTCCCAGGCTGAAGTGGACCCACCCAACCAGAAAGTCTGCTTGTGGAGGCAGGTCTGTCTGATATTCACAGACTGAGAGTCTGTGGGCCTCACTCCTGTCCTCCCTCCTCTGCTCTATAGTCTCCTCCCAGCATCTGCTGGCAGGCAGGAGCCCAAGCCAACTGACCTCCCCCACAACTGTGCTGTGGGCTGGGAGGTTCCCAGCCCAAGATCCTGGCCTGAGCTGAGAGTGTATCCCTCCTGAGGGGGAAGGGATACCCCATGAGCATACCAAAGCTAGGACTCACAATGCATTCTCCCCCCAGATCTGCTTACACAGGCTCCTTCACCTCCTGAGACCAAGAAGATCAATCCCTGACCATGCCAAGGAGAAGCATGCTGGTCCCAAGTCACCCACAGGGTGCTCTTAGGATTGATGTCCCCCTGCCTCAGGGTGTGCCCTGCTCTGATGGAGCTACCAGGCAGGCAGCACCAGGGAGGCCCAGCAAGTAAGAAGCTCACAGCCTAAGCACCCCTTAGTCTGCTACAGGACTCCAAGAGGAAAGGCCTGAGCCCCACTCTCTATTTAAGTCCAGCTGTGGTGGCTCAGTTGTCTCTCACAGAAACCACCAGTGGGGGAGGGGAAGGGGAGGAAAAGTCTGGGTGGAGGAAAGCTAGCAGTCTGGTCATCTCCAACCCTCTCTCCAGGAGGCAGTCCACCCGGAATGTCCAGGCTCTGTAGTCACACAGATCACCTGGGACCCACTGGACCCCTGTGGCTCCTGTAGTCTGGGGCAGAGTTGGGAAATGTCTGTGTGGCAACGAGCAGGAAGAAACCTGAGGAGATGAAGCCCCCTGGGGAGGATAAAGGCACATGGTGGATAGAGAAGCAATATGGTACCTGCCATCCCAGCTCAGGTCTGTGGGGGCAGGAAGTACCCCAATGGGGCTGGGAGCCTGGTGCCCTGTCCACAAGAAGGTCCCAGCCCACTGGCAGCAGCAGCCCCTGGGCTTGTGTGGACAGAAAGTCTCTCTAGCAGCGCTGGAACCTACCCACTGTCAGAGATGCTGGGAAGGGAGAAACAAACCTGTCCGCCTACCCTTCTCACTGGTTCTCCAAGCCTCTGAGGGGCTGATCTTGCCGATACCTTGCAGCTTGTTCTGCACCACAACTTCTTCCCGTGAAGTCTCCTGAAGGGTGTGGCACCCTTCCTTCAGACCCACGTCTGATATATGTTTCTTTATTTTTTCTCTTTCATCTAAAACTTCTCCTTATTGAGATATTCTGGCAGCTGGTGTCTCTGGTCAGCCATCTGGCCTGGAAGTTCTGCTTTATTAATTTTTTAAAATGAAATCATTCTTATCATTCTCTTCAATCAAATTTATGAAATCAATTCAGAATTCACAAATAAAGTTAGATTTGCAAAATCAGAAGAAGCCAAAGACAAATTTTCTACTTTTTAGATATTTTCAGTGTCTTTTGATAGTTTAGCTACTTCTCTTCAAGTAGTTTCAAGTGCTAGCCTTCTAAAAGAGAAAAAGTATAAGATGCCAGTAGTTCAAAGGCATTTCTTTTCTGAATAATGGTGACTTTTTATTAAAACAGGGTTCAAAGAAGCCAGAGTGCTCAGTGACTTTATGAAGGAGTTCAGGTTTTTTTCCTACTTACAAAAGTGGAGAAGGAATCTAAAGTGCTAGCTTTCAGCTAACCTCAATGGGAGGTGTACTTACTTTTTTTCATATATTCTATCCTATTTGAAAATAATTGTTTTCTCACAGACTAAAGGAAGATAAATTCTTATAGATGATTAAAAATTTCATCCTCAAGAAAGGAGATCTGCCTTTAAAAAAAAGGAAATCAAATATTTATTTTGAAGGTTGTGAAATTTTGTTATTAATATTGATGACCCATCACTGTTTCAATCAGCCCGCATGAAATAATTTTGTAAAATGAAGTGAAAAGAGAATATTGCATTTCCCTTCAGTTAAGAAAGAGGTTTTTTATAGTTGCTTTTTACATTTAAATAAAGAGAATATTAGAAATTATGCTAGCCAGTATAAGAGTCTGTAAGTCATGCTTTCAACCAAATTGCAATATTTTTTTTGCAAACTCTGTCTTCAGATGGATAGTCTGCTAATATTTATTGAGCAGTATTGAGTGTCCTCAATTCTTCCTTCTTTCATTTATTCATTCAAATACAAATATGTCTTGACTACCTACTATGTGCTATGTCCTGTGTTAAGCATCAGGAATGTAGTGGTAAATGAGATAAAGTCCTTACCTTGCAGAATGTTCTATCTACTTGGGACAGGTTGTGATGAAAGTGCACACACATGAGCAGGGCACGAACCTACCCAGAGAATAAGATCCCTACAAAAGTAATGTTTAAGCCAAAGCCTGAAGGATGTGTGAGGGGCAGCCCAGTGATGGGAAAGAGGACAGAGAGATGCAGGACACAGGCACAGGAAAGAGTGTGACAGTAAGTGGCACAGCTAGTGTGAAATCTTGGGAGAAGAGAGAGTGGAAAGAAGTGTACTCAAAATGGCAGGAACTCAGAAGGGAGGAGCCAAAGCTGAAGAGATTTGCAGCAGTCCAGTCGAAGAGTTTTGTCTTTTGTCCTGAGGTTAAGGGGGAGCTTCTGATACATTATGAGAAACAGGACATGATCACTGATGGTGGCGGGTGCAGGCAGTAGAGGCAAGAGAAGGGATTTTTTTTTCTTTGTTTCTTTTAAGATGAGCAAAAAAAAAAAAAAAGCAATATTTTTGTAACTGATGGGAATGTTACAGTAGAAACAACAACAAAAATTTTATATGTAAGAAAAAGAAGAGAATGGAAGAGTAATGTCCTTGAGTCCTTGAGTATATTGGGCTCATGGACTCCAGTGTCACTCCCAGTGTGTTGGCCCTAGAAAGGAACCTAGACCCTTCATCCCTGGAAGCTTGTGGTGTGACTTCTGGGACTTCTCCTCAGACCTACTCTTCTCAGTCAAAAAAAAAAAAAGGTGGTATAATTTTGAGGAAAGATAAGGTATGAACTAGAAATCTGAAATAGTGAAAGTGAGTGGATTAGGAAAACATAGTGCAATTATAGGAGTTATTCCATATGATGATTTCCAGTAGAAGTAAAAATTTTAAAAGTAGTTTCAATCAAAACAGAAAATTGCTGTATACCTAAAGCATAGCAGATACAATTAGAAACATTTTGAAGATAAGCAAATTTGTTATTTTATGCTATACTTATGCATGGTTTTTATATTAAAATTCAATCACTGTATCATCGAGAATGAATATTTAATACTCAAGGAAATGGTGAGTCTTCCTCAATCAGATAGAGAAAGAATGGTTGAATGATACAAACAAATACAACCATAAATAGAAACCGGCAGACAAAAATTAAATTCTGAGAGATTGGAGGTAACATCATAGAGTCCTTTGGCTTTTTCAACTAATTGAAAATATTGGTAAGAAAAATGGATTGCTTGCAAAAGCTGCAACCTATTTAGCAGCTAATTTTCTAACCCTTTAGAAAAATCTGTCATTTAAAGTAAGTTAAATATTATAATCTTTGCAGTAGAAGTGACAAGCAATTGCTTTTCTTATTACCCTATCTATGGCATTTTTGAGATAAAAATACATCTTTTTTAGTGGTACTGGAATGCTACAATTTATTCTGTTGGTGGTAATTTTCTAATTATTAAGTAATCTAGTTAAATGTTATGTGTAACCTCGAGCTCTGTGAAAATGCAATGGGGATTCTGTTTTCATTTGCATTCCTCCACCAGAAATATAACAAAGTAAGCAAAGTTAATAAACATTCATTCTGTGTTTACACATAATAATTGAGGTTATTGTAGTTTTGGAAAACAAAAATAGAGAATAAATTTTGGCCTTTATCCTATTATAGGAATTTTTATTGGCATTAGTGAATACATCCAGGACAAAACCTTTTAGAAAATCAATCATCACATACTACATCATCTACTTTTATTATTTATTAAATAATGTATCATGAGAATCTTTACCTGAAAGGATTCTTTATTGCAATCTAAAGATTTAATGATAAAATTTATACAACCAGGCCATTGCTTTTAATCTAAAATCTTTAATGTCCAATGAAGGATGTTGCCTGTACTATAGAGCACAATCTTTGATTATAGCCAATTTAGCATTTTATAATGCATCACTCTCTATTTTGGCAGTATTTTATTTTTTTCCTCTTTACTTGTTTTATATGTCATGCTTTGTCTCCTTCAAAAGATTATACAGCCCATTAGGGCTAATATCTCTGTCGGATTCTTTTCTGTTACTTACAATACTCAACTCTGCTACACTTGCCGTAAATATTTGTTGAGTTCAGTTATTATAAAGATGAGGTTTAAACATAATTTCATTGACTCCTTGTTGATAATATTAATATAATGCTTGGTATTAGAACCATGACAATTTTAGGATAAAATATTGTTCTGAGATAATTTAATACATGGGAGGATTACACGTATAAGGAATGTGAGCATTCTTGACAAGTTACCTACAAAGTATAAAACTATCTATTGTAAACTCTGAGATACCTTGCCTTACAAGGGGGTGGGGGACTTAAATGTGCCAATCTGAAATTTTTTGACAGGGAAAAACATTGATCAAGGTTTTTTTTCAAACTGATAGTATGCTGGGTATTTTAGTAGATCAAGAGTGTTATAATAGAAAAGCTTTGAACTGCTTTAGATCTATTCGCTCTTCCTTTCTCCCCTGTATTTTATTTGCTCTGTAGATTCAAGATGTTTCCACATCGATTTTGTTTTATCTCAAAACTCAGATTTTGTAATATCTTCCTAATGCATTGTGTTACCTATACAAAATTTGGAAGATAATTTCCTCTGTCCACTTTCCACCTCATTCATATATATAAAGTATACATTGAGCTCCTTCTCTGAACATGCTTAACACATTGTGTGCAATGGGCAAAGCAGAAAAAATTTCTTGCCCTCATAAAGCGTTTATTCTCCTAATCTGTCCCCAGTGCCTTAAGAATCAGTTCCCAAGTTCTAGTATCAATTTCTGCCTAACACATAGGCCAAAGTGTAGATAAAGACTATAGAAATGAGAGATAGGTCCTTAGCAACAATTAGCATCCTGGAAGTGTGAGATTCAAAATTTTATGGTAATTCACTTGGCACCAAGGACACTTTATAACCTCTGAAATGTGCCTTTTCTCTCATTCACTTAATCATTAATTCAACATTTTTAGCATACCTACTAGGGGCCAGGCCTTTTATTAATGTTTGATACATGTAATATTATAGTCGTATGAATATAAATCTAGGATTTCATGAGAAATAATAAGTTCACAGTTTGACATCTTAGGTTTTATCACACAGTTGGTATTTTGCTTATTTCAAAAACTCTAAAAGTTAGTTTGGCAGTTTATGGTGTGATTTAAAATTGACATTTTAGGTCTTTTTAAAAATGTAATTTCTGGAGTTTCATGCTCTGGCAGTTTTAGTGTGGAATTAGCCCAAGGTAGTTTTATAGCAATAAGGGATGTCTTATTGAAGAAGCCTGCTAGTACTTCATCTTTTATTCCTTTATTTCCTATCTCCAAAACAATTGAAAAAGTAGAAATTGTACCCAAGGAAATTAGCTCTCTAGTGTGATCTGAAATTATTGGGATATACATTCTTTGGTTTTTAAATAAAAAAATTATTCATTCCCTTCTCACACTACAAAAATTATTGGGTTGGTTTTAAAATGAATCAATATGTACCTGAGGCTTTGGATTGTTTTTTAATGCCAAGGAGATGTCTAGTAATTCTAAAAGCTGACTATCACAAGTTTATTGCCACACTATGAGTACAATTTTAAATTGTAAGGCAAGCAGAAAAGTAAGAAAGAAAGCAAACATTCTTGCCTAGAAAGGCAACTGTGAATTTGCTTAGAGGCCAAACTTGGTTTATAAATTTAAGTCTCCTGGTGATAGTGATTTAATATTATTGTAAGAGCCTGAGCAAAAAACTACCAGTGTCAGGACTAGGGCCTTATATATTATTTATGTGACTTTTTTATTGTTGATGCTGTTCTTCCACTGCGTATAAAGTACTTTTTAAATATTCTTCTGGCAATGCTAAAACTCCGTGTTCATTGTGTCACTTCTTTCCTTCAGATGGGAAAGTGAATTAACAGTGTATCATTTGCCAAAGGTCACATGTCTCTGATTCCTACTATGTGCAAGGAGGTGATGCTGAGGCAAAGTGCTAAAGTCTATCACCCCACCTCATTTTCATCTACAGAGCTAAACATGTAAGCTCTGGCCATATTGCTAAACCTATTGATGTGATTTACTATTTAATGATAGGTTACTATGTATTTAAGCAACCTAAACTAATTCCAATAAGGCACAAAATTACAGTCTGGAGTAAATTAGATAAGACGAGGACTCTGTTGTCTTATGTAACTAGACCAAGGAATGGTCCTGGTACAGTTAAACTCAAAGAGGTTTAGCACAGAGCTGGAAACACCATCAAAATGCCTTTTTATTGAAGATCACGAATTCTCTTTCTATCTGGTGGTTAACTTCCTTTATCTGGGTAGATAGCAATTACAACCAGCAAACTAAATTAGATGGCTTTCCTAGTAAAATACATGGCATCCACATTCACACCAAAATCACTAATTCAGAAAAAATTAACAGCTGGAAAACCAATGGCCTATATCTCTTCTTTCATAGCATCAGTTTTTCTTTCAAGAAAGGGATACCAAATCTAGGGAAGAATGCCAAATGGCTAGGTTTGGGTCACATGCTCACCACCCATTAGCCGATCCTCCTACTAAAGTTAGCCAGCCAAGTAACAACCACATGGATCTGACAGTTGGAGTAGAGGGAATATGGTAGAAGGGGGACTGATATGGGAGTGTGTATCCCAAAAGAAGGTGAAGAGTTTCTGGATAGGTAAAACATAGATGACCACTCCAATTATACAGTGAAACTTCTGACCACTAAAGACCCTTTTATTGCATCTAAAGTATCAGAAAAATCAAGTTATGGCCAAGAGAAAAAACAAAGTTTCAAAAATTAAATAGACTTGGCAAGTGGGAATCATAGCAGGTGAAGCCACAGAGGGCTATTGCAACACCTGTCATAATAGTATTTCATAAACATAAGCCTCAGTAAACATTATTTGATGAGGATAACCAAAAATTATGTAGGTGATTAGCAGTGCAATCAGCAAACTAAATTAGATGGACTTCCTAGAAAAATATGTCATGCATATGCATATGAAAATAATTAATTCAAGGATTAAGGAAATTTCTGAAAGGGAGAACTAATTAGAAGAATAATTTAAAATTTAACCTCATTAATGTTGATTAGCTTTGTGATAGTTTATAGAGCAGGACCAGAGAAAGGAAATCAAATGGTAAGATATATGAAAAAAATAAGCTAACAAAATAGAGAAAAATATAATACATGAAATTGTCTCATTTTTCAAAAGTCAGATTTCTTTCTGAAAGTAAATAGAAAACTCAAAAACATAGAAAGAGTATAGGAGAAAAACAATTTTGTGTTTTGAGGATGTCAGTAATTTCTATTAACTGTTAAAGAATAACCTCAATACTTATGGGCAAAATACAAATTTTTGCTTTACTTTCAAAGAGGTAAAATTACCAAAATAATGTAAATTATATATAATTTAAGTAAATTATTAGTAAAAACTGCCCTTTATATGTTTTTCAATGAAGATACCATTAATGATTTGTACAGCAACAAAAATGAAGAATAAGGGAGGGAGAATTTATGACACTACATCCTTTGTTTTTTATGAGGTTATGAAGAATTTAATATTTAACTCACTTTTGTCATCAAACTAAATGGAAAATATACCAGAAACCAAAGTTCACCCCTGAATCTCTTTCAACAATGTTTCCTGAAATTAAAAGTTCTTTCGACATGAACACATAAGATAGAATTTCAAGCTCAATTTGAAAGCACTTTTGAAATTGAGCAACAAATTAGTTATTAGAAACAAATTGACTTTGAAAGATGTTTTCTGAAGAAAAATTAGAATCATATTTAAGTCATCCACATCCTCAGCTAGAGAATTTAGATAAAATTTATTTTCTATAACAAAATCCATATTTGAAAAATTTAACTAAGGAAAGATTTTTCATGTTTCTCCAAAATAAAAATTATTGAATTGACTCCAAATTTCAAAACAAAACTTCCCACATATTTAGGATATGTACAAATATTTATATACACACATACATAAAACCATGTGATATGTTAAAAATTTAATCTTCTACTATACAAATACAGTTTTTTTTGTTGTTTGTTTTGTTTTGTTTTTTTCATTCCAGGGTATTGTGAGGGTACAAACATTACAGTTACACTTTATGTCTTTGCCTCACCCAAGTGCGGGTTAAAGGCAGTTTTGATAGCAAAAAGTTTATCATCAAAATTTTTCATCTTAAGGAATTGTCCACTTAAAAAAATCATGAGATCCGCAACTTTGGAGAGGAGAACTTTATTTCTCATAAAGGGTTACAGTTCACAAAGTGGCCATTTTGACAGGCTGGGAAGTGTAGCTTCTGGCAAAGACCAGACACAGGCACTCTGAGGGAGGGAGGGGTAAGACAGGTATTTAAGCTGAACAGGTTGGCCAAGTATACATATTCAACAGATTACAGGAGGAGCTATGAATATTTATGAAGGAGGCCCTGACACATGCACATTGAACAAACATGCATGTTACATAAGACTCGTGTTCAATTTGGGGTGGAGACTTAACATTTAAATTTATTGCAATTAGGCCCTATGTCGAAAGGTGACACAAGGACATGCAGCTACTCAAGTGCACAGCCTCTGTAAACTGGCCAGGAACAGTCCATGACTAGAGGTCTTACCAGGAGAAAGTTATTGAAATTGTTCTCTTGTCCAATCAAAGCTGTAGTTATGGCTTGGGGAACAGAGGGATGGGGGTCAGTGTCTGGCAGTGGATGAGCTGGTATTGTTTTAATATTGCTTATCTTGAGGCCAGTGTTTGTTTAATTGCTAGAGAGAAAGAAAACCCATGTGGCACTTAGATCATAGTTTATTCTTTCAGTGTTGGGGTGTGTGACTTAACCTTTGCCTGGGGCATTGCCTTAAGTCCTGTTTATGATTTGGTATCTTATTGCTACAAAGAGTCCATTCCATCAGTCCTATGACCTCTATTTTAACATTAATGCTGGTCAGTTGCGGTGTCTAAACCGCAATAGGGAGCAGGCATGATGAGGCGTGTCTCCCCGCTCATCCCGTCATGGCCAGAAACTCAGTTTTTCAGGTTTCTCTGGGGTCCCTTTTGCCTAGACGGGGTCCGTTCAGTTGGTTGGGGGCTTAGAATTTTATTTTTAGTTCACAGTACCATGCAACCATGTAAAATCAGTTGAAGTGTTTCGATTGCCTTCTATCTGGTCTTCCTACTTCCACCCTTTACTTCTTGTCTACTTTCAACACAGAGGCCAAAACCCAATATACATAATTCATAGAACCTTTTTGGCTCAAAGTGCTGCTAGGGTTCTCCTTTTCACTCAGAGTAAAAACTAAAGTCTTGGCATGGTCCTCTAAGCCCCTGACTTATCTGGCCTCACCTCTCTGACCCTATTCCTCCTGCTCCCCCCTAGATCACCCTACTCCTGCCACACTTACTTCCTTCTGCTTCTCCAACATTGAGGACTGTGTGCCAGCTGCCTTTACTCAACGAGGCCAATCCTTACCATCATATTTAACATTGAATTCCACCACCCTAGAATTCCTTATCAACTCTTACTTGCTCTTATTTTCCCATGCATCTTACAATATGGGATATAAGTTACTTATTATGTTTTTCTCTATTACCTTTCTCCCTCTGCCAGAGTGTGAGCTCCAAAGAGGCGAGGATTTCTGTCTGTTTTGTACTCTGATATACCTCCCATTTTAGGTACTCTAAATTTTGGATCCCCTGCAGATCTAGTGTCTGGGGATTTGGGTCCTTGTTGTAGCTACACTTGCCAAGTTTGCTTGACAGACTTCACAGGGCACAGCCTGACAACTCCTTACCTCATGCCCGTCCTGTGCTCCTCTCACCTGCTATTCCCTGTGGTCCCCACTGAAACTGAGCCATGAGATGCCTCAGTGTTCTTCATGCCCTGTCATGTGCAACCCAGAAACATGGGGAAACTTAACAACATTACCACAAAGAGACAGAAGCCAGTGAATAAACTGTCTTCCCTTAGCAGACTGTCTGGAGAAGTAATCATTTATGTGTCCTCTCAGAAGGCAGTTGTGCAAAATGAAGCAATAACTTATCCTTGACCCTGAGGTAGCCAGATTGGTTATGCACCCCTGCATCGGTTTTCTCTCCTGTCCTTCCTCACTACTATCTTCCCTCACTTCTGCTCCTGGGATCGCACTACCCGAAAAAAATAGCAGCACACTAACTTTTATCTGAGACTGCTTTCTGGAGAACTTAGGTTAGGACAGTAGTTCCTAAATAAATATTTACTTATTGAATAAATAAATGTAAATTTATAATATCAAATAACAGCATAGAAATATTGAGTGGGTTACATTTATGTTGGTATATCCAAGGGATCAGATATTGTCTTAAGCCTAAAGTGTGAGAAAATACTTATTCAAGAGTAAATTCATAATAAAATAACTGAAACAAATATTTTCTCAATTTGTTTCTTATACACAATGGCAAGGAAAGAAACCTGAGTCAGTGTAAGACATCTAAAAACCCTTACTACCTGACAGGCAATATATATATATTTTTAAATTTCAGGCTTCTAGTAACCATGCAAAGACAACCTTCTTTCATCTACTAGTTTTAGAAAAAATTCTTGAAATCAAACATGCACTTTTATTGACTTACGATTATATGATTAGATATTTTACTTTTTTCTTAAGCAGTTTTATCATTCATCTCAAAAAATAAATATGTTCAAGACAAGCCTTGTGATATTAGAATAAATTATTATATGCATTCTAATGAAATATTATCTTAATGTTAATTTAGGACAAATGTCTTTTATATGAAATAAATGGCTGAGATTTGTTGAACATATGTCATATCAGAAAAATAAATCATTGTCTTCAATACGATATTTTGTATTCTTTACACTACCCTAATTGTTTCACAGAATAAATGCCCTCATAATGAAGATTGTTGTTAAATTTTAGTCTAAGGTAAGCCTTTCTATATGAATAAAATGATTTTCCTACCAATATAATTTTAAAATTTTAAGTTTAAATCTTTGGATAAAAAATGCTTAAAAAGATCTTTAGTGATGGTAAAAAGACTATAATATTACATTTCAAAAATTTATAATTACTATCATAAGCAAGGTTTCCCAATCTAATGTAACATTGATATTAAGAAAAATATTTATTCAACAAGCTAATGAGTAATTGGAAAGAAATATATTCCTCTAAATTACATTTGACTTCTAGTATAAGTTTAGAAATTTAGCAAAAATAGAAGAAGAAATACATCTGCATCTTTAAGAAATTAAAAATTATTAGGGAAAGAATATTTTTTATTTTTAGTTGGCAAAATGGGGCTCTTGACTTCATTGACCAGGGATTTTATCTAAAGACATATAAACTTATTAATAAGGTAAATTAAACTATTTTAGATGCTCCATATAGGTGGAATCATATAATATTTGTCATGAGACAAATATTATATGCTTATCTCACTTAGCATATAATCTTCCAGGTTCATCCCTATTGTCATATAAGGCAGGATTTCCTTCTTTTTTAAGACTAAATAAAATTCCATTGTATATGTAGGCCATATTTTTTGCATCCATTCATCCATCAATGGACATTTAGGTTGTTTCCCAATCTTGGCTGTTGAGAATAATGCTTCAGTGAACATGGGAATGCGGGTATCTCTTTGAGATCTTGAGATCTTGATTTCAATTCTTGTGGATATGCATCCAGAAGTAGGACTGCTGGATCATAAGATAGTTCTATTTGAACTTTTTTGAGGATCCTCCATGCTGTTTTCTGTTGCATCTGCACCAATTTACATTCCCACCAACAGTGCTGATTCCATTCACATGAGCTATCTAACATAGTCAGACTCATAGGAATAAAGACTTGAATGGTGGTCACCAAGGGCTGGGGGCAAGGGGAAATTTGGGATGCTGTTCAATGTGTATAAAGCTTCAATTATGTAAGATGAATAAGTTCTAGAGATCTACTGTACATTATGGCTATAATTAAAAATACCATATTGTGCACTTAAATTTAATAAGAGAGATCTCAAATTGAGTGTTTTTGCTAGAATTAAAAAAGAATGGGGAAGGAAGCATAGTATGGTAGTTTGGTTGTGTATGTATTTTTCTGGGGAGATATCCACATCATACAAAGGCCAAGAAACACTATTGAAAAGTATGATGGGCATGTGTTGTGAACAACTATTGATTATTCTGCCATCTTTCTTCTTAAGACTTATTGAAATTTCCACTCAAGTATCCACCCTTCACCAATGATCCAGGGGTAGGTCCTGGTATACCTAGAGCAATCAGTGCATTTCATTTTCCCTACCAAGGAAGGAATGTTCAGGGCGAGCATGTGACTATCCTGCCTCCAATCGGTGTCACCTTCAGATTCCTAGGTGAGAACACTGGAAAGGTGAGAGACAGCCTGGCTCCCTGGACCTGGAAGGTGAAACGTGCAGGCCAGAATTGGTCAGTAGCCTCCTTATTTCAATAAGGGAAGTAAGCCCTAGTAAAAATCCAACCCACAGAGAAGGAAAGTGCTGAAAAATGGCCAAGAAATAAACCCAAGGCCCTGATCAAATATTTTTTCTGTCAATGGAGATTTCTAGTTACCTGAGACAATGTGTTCCTGTTATCACTTAGGCCAGTTTGAGCGAAGGACTCTGACTGATATATCATTAGATATACATTATATGCATCATTAATAAATATTATATTTCTGAAGGATACTTTTTCCTTCAAAATTTTGCTGTACCTAAGTATTTCTCAATGGTACCTTAAAAATAAGTACACTCTGGCTTTAAGTAAGTAAAATCTATGTTTGATTGTTTAGCAATAAACTATAGATATGACTATAAATTGAAATGTATTTACATACTCATTCAACAAATACGTTCATTTTTAGAGTACAACAGGCAGCCTAAGGAACCTGAACATCAGATCATAAGGACATTATATGTTAATATAGTATTATACATTGACTACTCCAGGCATTGTTCTGAGCCAAATATGTCTTGAGAGGCCACAGATCCATGCAATATTTGAGATGTTTACTGTCTTTTTCATTTACTTACTTTCCATATATAGATATATAAATTCAGAGAAATAGTCAAGGGTGTAGGTTGATAATACTGAAATGATTGTTACTTTAATATTTTTAAACCAATTCAATAACTACACTAATAGTACCATAAAATAATGTTTAATTTTAAATATCCATTAAAAATAAATTTCCTTTGTATCACAAAGTAGCTAGTAGTTTATCCTGCCATTTTAAACTTACAAAGGAATAAATTTAGTCATACGCTACATATTAAGCATAAGAAGAGGTAGGTTCAGGGCCAGTGGTATAAGAGGATCAAATCATAACTGAGGCCGCCGAAAGTAAGCACAATGCCTTGATATTCAGCAGTGTTTCAGTATGACGTGTCTGCCCTGCCTGCCTCTCAGTAGAGCAATTAAAAGAAAGATGACAAAATGTTGGGATAAAAAGGAACAAAGGGAGTATGAAAGTACTATGTGTAATACTTTATAAGAATGAGGTCGTCTTTATTATTTATTATTATCATTAATTGTGAGTTGAATTGTGTAACTTAAGAGGATGTGTTGAAGTCCTAATTCCTGGTATCTGCAAATGTGACCTTATTTAGAAACAGGGTCTTCACAGTTACAAGCAAGTAAGGATGAAGTCATACTGGGTTAGAGTGAGTCCAAGATTCAGTGACTGATGCTGTTGTAAAGAGAGAGAGATTTAAATACAGACAGACACGTACAGAGGCAGACAAGGTAGGAACAGCTACGAGGTTGTGATGCAGCCGAAGAACACCAAGGATTGCCGCAACCGGAGGCCAGGAGGAAGCAGGGAAGGATTCCTCCCCAGAGCCTTTAGAAGGAGCATGGCCTTGTCGATGCCTTAATTTCAGACTTCTGGCCTCCAGAACCATGAGACAATAAATTTCTATTACTTTAAACCACCTCATTTGTGGTAATTTGTTACAGCAGTCCTAAGAAACAAATACATTTATCTAAAAAGAGACAAGTTGCTCAGAAGGTACATCATGTCTTGAACTCCTTCTTCCTAAGTAGGCTAAACTTTCTTAATGAAGATTTTTTATTAACTCTTAGTGGCTATTTATTCTAACTATAGGAAAAGCCAGTAAATGTTTTGGTTTTTTTTTCTTTTTTGAGAGTGGCACAATATAGAGAAGCAGTGGAGTTCAGTGCAGTCACGATCAACACCTGCCTCCTTTCTCCTGCCTCTGCTGCTCCTCACATTGCAGCCCACTAATTGCCTACCTGAAATCTCAGCCCAGCAGCAGCACTTCAAGAACAATCCAAATACAAGGCATGTAGTATTGAAACCTCATCACTCTTTCTTGTATCCCTAGTCATTTATCCAAACTAGGGATTTAGATGCTCACTGGTAATTCTCAGCTTCTGCATTATACTTCAATTCCTTCGTCCTTCCAGTTAGATCCAGACTCCAGTGTTCCAAGGCTCACCCTGTGTTGGTTATCTTCCACTTGCTCCCCAACCTCCACTTTCCACCTTTTTCTACCATATTTCTGTAAGAGCAGGCTGAGCTAAGTGCACACTTCAACAGACTCCCATGGTCCCAGACTTTTGTTTAGGTCAGACAATGAAGAGCCACAGCGGGACATCAGAGTCGGGGAGGAGAATGAGATCAAGGTATTTGTTTTATTGGCTTTTGCCATTAGAAGTCTCTGAGGGCTAGGACCTTGACCACAGCTCACTGCCCCTCCTGAGGTGGCTTTCTCTATACAACTCTCTCCATCTAGGCTCCAGGAATTCTTCTCTCCTCTCATACCGTAAGACCTTCCTCTGAAGCTGCTCCCATTTACGAGCTCCAGCTTGCTGCTCTAGTCTCATGATGTCCTTCCATCTTGAGCACAGTTTTTTTCAATAATACTTTAGTTAAAAAAAAAAAAAAAAAAAGAATCCTCCTCAAATTGTTCAATTTGAGTACGAAATCCATTTCCTGTTGGAATTGATTAATAATACCCCTCTCAGTCTCAGCCTTTCCAGTCCTATATCTCTGTTTATGGAACAGGTCTTTTGCTACCTCCTGTTTTATTCTTATCAGTATACACACACCTGATTGTAAACCTCGACTAAGTCAATGGAAAACTCCTCTTGCATAGGTTGACCACCTAGCTGAGGGTCGTCATTCATTCATTTCTCAATATTTATTGAGCAACACCTCTGAACCAGAAGCTGCTCTAAGTGCCAGAAATAAACTGATGCACAAAGAGGTCAAGACCTCTATTCATACGTAGCTCATAAATCTAAGGAGAGTAACAAGCGATACCAGATACCAAAATAAATTTTAGATAAAAAGTGGATTCAAAATCTTTTAAAGATTTCTTTTAGGAATTCTGTAACTGTTGAATTTTCTCATATTCTCTGAATTGTGTTCTACCTTGCTGATTCTACCCTGAAGCTCTAATGCTGGTTAGTGTCTAAAAGTGCAATTTACTTTTTGAAATATTATTGAAGTATAATTGGCTTAGCATAAATTTCACTCATTTTACTAAGTTGTAAAATCACTATCATAATCTAATCCTAGAACATTTTCATCACCCCCCAAAATTTCTTTGTACCCATTTTTATTCACTCCCCGTTTTCACCCCCAGCCCCAATAACCACTAATCCCCTTCTATGTCTATAAATTTCCCTTCTCTGGACATTTCATAAAATGGAATTATATAACATGTGGTCTATTGTATCTGGCTTTTTTTACTTGGTATAATGCTAATTGAGCCTTTAGTATCAGTATGACATCCCTTTTTATTGATGGATGAATAGTAGTGTTCTATTGTATGGATATACTACTTTTTTAATCCATTTACAAATTGGTGGACATTTGGGTTGTTTCCAGTTTTATTATGAATAATGCTATGAACATTCACATACAGGTCTTGATGTGGGCATGTTTTCATTTCACTTGGGTAGATACCTCGAAGAAACTCTGGCTTGTATGGTAAACTTATGTTTAACTTTTTAAGAATCTACTCAGCTGTTCTCCAAAATGACTGAACCATTGTGCTTTCCACATTGCATGAGTGTCCCTGTTTCTCCGTGTTCTCACCCACACTTGTTAACGTCTGCCTTCTGAATTATAGCCACTCTAGTGACTATAACGTGCTATCTTATTATCATTTTAATTTGTATTTCTCTAATGCCAAATAGTTTTGAGTATCTTTTCATGTACTTAATGGCCACTTATGTATCTCCTTTGTTGTAATTTCTAATCAAATCTTTTCCCCCTTTTATTTAGATTATTTATCTTATTATAAGTATTTTTATATATTCTAAATGCAAGTTTTTTATCAACACAAAATTTCTAAATATTTTATCCTAGGATGTTGCTTGCCTTCTTATTTTCTTGATGTAATTTTCTTTTATATCATATATGTGTGTTTATGTAAATGTATGTATATACATCTATGCATGTGTATGTGTGTGTGTGTGCGTGTGCACATGTGTGTGTGTGTGTGTGTGTGGCCATACCCTTTGGAAATTGTCATTACCTTTAAGTCAGAGTCAAGCTGGATTCCTTATCTTTTCTTACAACTAGCCCTGATTTTGCATGAAATTGTAAGGTCTCATTTTGGAACTTTGGGACTTGAAGAGACTCCAGAGTATACACCTGTCTCCCATAAATATGCCTATGTACTAAATTTGAAAGAAAAAAGCCAAGTGATGGCACTATTCTGAGTATTGGCATCATCATATTTGTTTTGGGAAAAGTTCATATCACTTTACTATCATGAACTTAAATATCAATAATCCATCATCAGCATCACAATCCTTATTGTCTGACATTAAGACTGCTCAAGATGCAAAAAGTCCATCAATTTTCCTCATTGCTGTATAATTTAATTTTATATAATAGGCGCCATTTTACATACCAGAAGCAACTAAATAAATATATGGTAATCATTCCTTACGCTATGATTTTCTTATTTAGAATCATGACTTGCTACAAAATTTGCATAACCATTAACTGAAAGTACAAGAAGATTTAGACTATCTAAATGAAATCTTTCTCACTTCTCCTATCAAAGTATTTTGGATCAGCCAGCAGGACATCTTCTACTGCTCATATAATTTTAGAAACTTATGAAATAACCTATTTGTGTGCACATGGTGGAGAATCTAAATGAAGCTCTGTTATTCTATAAACTATGATTCTACAACTTTAGCAAAAATTTTATGACATTGTGAGTTAAAAAGAAATAGCACATTATTATGTCCAGGAAATATACCACTAAATTATGGTATAATATTTGCTACTATGAAATTTTAAGATATATCATCATTTGCAGGCTACTTTATAGAGAAATAGGTAAATTAGGTTCAGGTCCTATAAACCCTATAATCTGTTCCCTGATTAATTTTTGTAATTCACCCTAAATTTGAATGAAAGAGGAGAAACATTTTCTTTGCTCTGGTGCTATTGATCATGTCTTCCCAGAATGCTTCATTAGCCCCAGCTCTGCCTGGCCCTGAATACAGCTGATCTGCAGAGGTCCCTCTTTGTTAAAATCGGCAGGTTAATCCCTTCAGGATGACAGCGTGCAGAATCTAGATCTGGACAGGACCCAGCTACATACTTCTTGTATTTCTCCTACTTCTCTCTAGATAATTTTCCTACAGACTATAAAACACCCTATTGATTGAAGTCTGAAGGTTGTAAATGTAATTTATTAGCTCTATTTGATTAAATGTGTGACTACTGCAAGGGACATAGATATTTCTTCCTGTTAGTGGAAACCCTGTGCAAATCACTTAACCCTGACCCTTGAGGCTGGGAGCACCTCTTTGAAAAAGTTGAGTCAAAAGTGCAAGCTTTAGGAATAATAGTTACGTCAACATAAGTAGCGCTCATATCACCAAAGCTATTTTAGGTGTTTAATTATTGGTTTTTTATTATTATGTATTAACTATTGATCTATATTTACCACCTGATCAAATCTGTGCCATTTAGTGTTTTAACAATTTGAATATTCCAAGGGCAAAGTTTTTCTGAGAAAAGAGGCAATTGAAATAGGTGACCACTACGGCTGTTGATTCCCAACAGTAAGATGCTAAGAAAGATCAGCCTTAGCACTTATGATAACAAAAATAATGCACTCAAATAAGGAACTTATTTTGGTGTCCAATAAGACTAACTGAACCTTGCAGGGTGGTGAAGGAAACAACACCCTATTTGATAGACATTCCATTCACTAAGATGGTTTAATACTTACTAGCCACTATCTTTTCCTATTTTCAGAATTTAGGTATAGTTAAATGCCATGACAGAGTTTTTACTATATAAACATTGTTTTCAGTCTTCTAAAATCCATACATCTCAGATAATCAAATATAATATATTGGATAAGTGCTTAAAGACCTAACTTAATTGAGGTCCTGCAAAAGCCTTAAGGGAAGTTCACATTTCTGGGCCTGTTGGAGCCATACAAATGGGGAATCATTTTTAAAGCATTAAACAACCTGTAAATTTGTCAGAGTTCAAGCAACCTGCCAATATTTAAAAGCTCCAGAGAACTACTTATTAAAACCAAAAACTAATCATGAAAACAATGAAGTATAATTCATAGTTAAGAAAATAATATATGCTTTGACTTAGTAATTATAGTCAAAATTCTGAAGTAAACATTTTCCAAATTCTGAACTCCCTGTACATTTGGCAATCATATCAAAGAAAATAAATGTAAAGGTTCATACATTATTAATATACATAATTTTATTTTATTAAAAGAAAGAAGAGTTTAAAGGTATTATTTAAAACCACTGTTATTTAATGCATTAAACTAATTAAATAAAGTCTGAACATGGTAGATTTTAATATCACAATTACTATCATCATTTTCATTAGCCATACAGTTTGAAAGATTGTTTCTACTCTGCTTTGTTTTCGTGAAGGATTTTAGTACAAATTCCTTTTGAAATAGACATTCTGCTTTTACTTTACTTTGTTAATTTTTAACAGATTTATTGAGGTATAATTAATTGATATACAAAGAATTGCCACATTTGATGTGTACAATTAGATGATCCTGTTTCTAGTCAGCCATTAATATAATTGCCTAAAAACAACTCACTAAGCCCATTCATCATTTTGACCTAAAAAATGTATACAAACTTTCTCCTGGGTTTATCTTATTTCATTTAAGTTTCACTTAAGTCAGTGGGGACAAGATACAAAAATTCCTAACACCAGGAAAAAAAAATCAAAGATCAAAATCAATATGTTCAGTACTTCAGAGGATTTCAGTGTGAAAAAATTGCTAATTTTTCTATTTGATAGAATTATTCTGTCTGCTTAAATATAGGCAATCATCCTCAATATAACAACAATTCAGAAAATTAGGACCAACAATTTGTCTTTTCATTCATTCAAAAAATATTCATTCAACAAATCAAAATACAATGTGCTTTAATTTTACTTCTGAACTGAGTTCCTGCAAAAGCCTGATGTCCATATTTCTTGGCCTGACTGAGCCATACTAAGGAGAATCATCCATAAAGCTTTAACCAACCTGTAAATCTGACAAAGTTTAAGTGTCCTGTTGATATTAATATATTTATTGAATAGTCATTAATAAAAAAAACCCTGTCACCTACTTAAAACCAAGGTGCCAAGTCTATACTGGTGAGCAATTATCAACGTGGTGCCTGTTCTTACAAGCTTTTAATCTAGTGCAAAGACAAGATTGTTAATCAAATAATGACATGAGAAACTATAAAATTACTCTGGCGCAACCTTGCCACAACTTCCTTGGACTAACTGGGAGAAAGAAAAGGACAAGAGAATTGAAGAGTAAAGTAGATTTTGAAACCTTCGATATTTTCTTGCCTCTGAATTCAGTTGAGAAGAATTCAAGTTCTAATTTCAAATCCCAAACCAGTGTGCATTCATTCTTTAACAGAGGACTTTCCATTCCTTATATGATTTTCAAAGAAGGACAATGATAGCAATTGCCCCAGATTTCTCCTGTCTAAGGGACAAAGAATACCACACTCAAGTGCTCCTAGAACTTCCAGGCAATCTCTGACAGAGGAACACAGAGAGCTGAAGACTCCTGAGATCTCCTGAGTTACAAAAATCACTCAGTTTTCCCTGGTTGAGCTGAAAATACATGAAAACATAGTGAACAAAGACATGGCCTTTGTGTTCATAGAGTCTGTGGTCTAGAGTTCATAGTTCATGGTCTAGAGTTCATAGAGTTTATGGTCTAGTGAGGATGGTATATAATCAAATAACCACAGAAATTATTTTATAAATGCCAGCGTGATACATTTTGCAAATGAGATGTTCATGTACCCTGACTATACGGGGATGTGAAGTCCATGAATCCAGAGAGATCTCAAAGTGATGTTCCATCCAGACTAGTTTCTCATGCACCCCTTTATGTGGGTGGAAGGGACTACAGTTGAAAAAATTACATTTCCTTTCTTTTCCCCATAGGGCTGCAATCTACATGAAAGTAGAGCAGGAGGGGCTAGGATTAACAGGACTTTCTCTGCATAAACCTATCAATACTTTCCTATCAATACTTTCTGGAAACTCCCACAACCAACATATATTGGATTTAGCAAACAAGCAAAATTTTAAAGGAAAAAAAAAGAGAGAAATGTAATATTCACATATGTGTAAACTGTCTTCCAGAAAATGGATCTGGAAATGACAGTAACTGGAGAAATCCTTGAATAATGTCAGTATCTTACCACTACCAGCTCTCCACCTATATGTAGTGATCATCTGAGGCCCTTCTTATTAGTTATAAAAAAAAAAAGACCCCATATGGGTCTTTACATAAAAAAATTCATAATAAAAATTCTTTAAATAATTGTCCATTTTGTATTTAACAAGAGATCATGAAAAATATTCTCTTTCAGTGACTCACATTATCCCCAGTGCTCATTAGTATTCAAATTTGCCAGTGCCTTTTACTTTCTTTCGAAGTGAACATAAAATATACTCCATCTACTTCTTCTAAAAAAATTATTTCCCAAGAGAAACAATCACGTGTTGAAAACAACCTTGCATTAATGCAATTACTAAGACATTATCCCAAAGATATACCACTTTTATTTTGTTGTGAGAGATCATATTTGCTTCATCACCTCCGTGACAGCGGTAGCCTACTGACGAGAGAAAAATACTTGATTCCCTTTGAGTTTGGCTTGCCCTAAATGCTTGTTCTCAGTTATCAACAGAGTTTCTTGATTAGATGTGGTCAATCAAATTCTTATATTGCTATTATTTATGTATCTTCACAGATGCTCTGTCGTGTTACCCAGCAGTACACAAGGGTACCCTCCATGTTGTTTCCTTAAATCTTCTAACGAGACCTTTTTAATATGCTTGTACTGCATTTTCAGCGGTTCTGTGAGGACTGGGGGGCATGTTGATCTAAAATTGATATTTTGAGTCGCATGGCTTTTGCCAGTGTACATTTAGTGATGTCTCTCTTATACACATTTTTTGACGAAATGAATAAGATCATTCATAATGATATTCTTGGAGGCCCACAGAGCTTTGTTTATCTAGTCCCCAGGACAACTAGACTGTAAATTAGCATGTGCCTATCTTGGCAATGGAATAGTAGCCCTGGCATTATTCACACAGACATGTAAATGTGGTTCCCAAAGAAGTCTATTACTAAAATCTGGGAGCGGACCCCCACAGAAAATGCATTATTGAGAACTCTTTCATCAACCGGTATATAGGCTGAATATTTGGCAAGTGCACACACCTTCCTGTCAAAAGTGCGTTATATCAAGTAGCTGCACATATCCTGTCCTTCATTCCTAACATCCCATGGCTAAAAAGACAAAAGTGCGTTAAAGCAGAAAATGCCTGCTTTGAAGAGATAAAAAACTAAGTTTAGATTTAAGCTAGTTCAATGAATTCAGCAGATGGCCTGAAATTCAGGCAGATAGTGTATGTAATAGTTTTTCTTTTTTTAAAGGTTGATTTTATCTATATCTTGAATAAACAATTATACTGCTACAGAGAAGGCTAGATTCATGCATAAAGACTAAACAGGAAATGCCTTTAGCCTCCAAGTCCCCGGGAATTCTTTTGCTTGTTAAATGTTAAAATCAATTTGTTGCTCAATAAGAAGTCAATATAATTTCTTTAGAAAAATGATACACTTCATCCATGAGAATGAATAACCTAACTTGGACAGTTCATGCAATTGAATTCAGTGGTCCAATTTTTCTAGAAAATAATACCGTATGTGCTACAGTAATCTAGTAAATGTGCTGTTGAATTTCTTAGATGTTGCTCAATTTGAAATGATTGTACCCACCCCCCCTCCAAAGGTATTAGAAAATAAGAGCATAAATCTATTTTTTTAATGGCTTTCTTTACCAGAGGTTGTAATTGTTAAGCAGACAAGAGTTGGCAAAATTTCTCCAGTCATTTTTTACCTGCACAAAAACAAATCAGAGATGTTTAGAGCACAGAGTTGGAAACCTGGTTCTGCCATTTCATAGCTCTGGGGCCTTTAGCAAGTGCACTGCCTCGGTTTTATCATTTGTAAAAGGGAATAATACTAGTACACACTTCATATATATTTTGCTCAGAATTAAATTACTTAATACCAAAAACTGTTATTATTCTGAACAAAAGGAAACCTATGACAACGATCGAGCATTAAGGCTCACTTTTAGAACTTCAAACCTTCAACCAGGCATATCTCCAAGGGGCTCTTATTTCCTGCTGTACTAACTTTTCCCAGAGATATGGATATCCTGTAACACAGGCAGAAGAGCCACACTGTAAAAAGAAATTGCTCAAATGGAGAAAAAGAATATAAAGGAGAGTAGACAGTCGGTTGATAGTTAAAATCCAATCGGCCCTGTGTATCCATGGGTGCCACATTCGCAAGGTTGGAAAATATTCAGGAAAAAAAAAAGGATGATCTTCTGTACTGTACATGCACAGACTTTTTTTCTTATCATTATTCCCTGAACAATAGAGTATAACAACTATTTACATAGCATTTACTTTGTACTGGATATTATAAATAACCTCGAGATGATTTAATATATACAGGAGGATGTACATTGATTATCTGCAAACACAAGGAACTTGAGCATCTGGGGATTTTGGTGTCTTTGGGGATCTTGGAACTAATCCTCTATGAATACTGAGGGATGACTGTGTATACTGCTGCATTTTTATCATAGTTGTAATTTTAAATTCAGCTACACAAGGACACAAAGAAGATCATTTTTTGTTCATTGATTTGTCCACAATACCCAACACTGTGCTTGTACATGGTAGATGTTCACTAAATGTTTGTTGAATAAATGGAATGGAAAGTTGAATTGATGAATGAATTTGTCCTGTGCTCATGAAGTCCCTTCTTCAAGTTGTATAGTGCAAAAAGTATCAGAAGTCAGGGTAACTTTGTCTGCGGTTAGCAGGGCATTATTAAGGTCCTCAAAAAGACTATGATTATTGCAGTTTGCTAGGTGACCTGAATAAATGGTGAGTAAAAAGAAAAAAGAGTGAAAGGGTGAATAAATCAATAGGCAAAGATTATTAATTGGGGACTCAGCAATTGTTCAGGTGTAAGGTAATGAAGGGTGAGACTGAGTTAGTGACAGGAAAGTGTTCAGGAAGAGAGATTCTCTTCTACATTCTAATTTTATTCAAAGAGAGAGAAAGAAAAAGTGAGAAGTCATCTCATTAGTTGAATGCATGCAGCTGAGAATCCTCCAAGTCACCACTGCAGGTATTTAGTTAGCTACCGGAGCAACTCTTGTTTTTAAACAACTTATTTTTCTTCATAGGGTTTTTGCTCAGCATCATATATCAGTTTGCTTAGTCAAAAATTTTTTTCACAAAAAAAGGAGAAATTTGAGTTATATCCCATCATCAATCTATTAATTAATTCAGCAAAAAAATTGTCGAGCACCTGTGCCTACAATTCTAGTAGATTTTGGAATATTTCAGACAAAAATACTTACATCGTGGAGTGGAGTGTACTTCCTAGTGGGAGGGATACAGAAAATATAAGTAAGTTAAATATGATGTTAAAAGCTGACAGATGCTGTCCAGAAACAAAAAGCAGAATAAAAAGAGTAGGGACTGATCAGACAAGGAGGGAGAAAGGTGATAGCAATTTTAAGAGAGTGGTTCAGGAGAGGCTACAGGGTAGCGTAGCCATTTGAGCTACAGCATGAAGTGGGTGAGGATCGTGCCATGACAATATCTGGGCAAAGCCATTCTGGTAGACGGAGAAATGACATGATGAAAATCTATATTGAGATATCAGTTCTCACCATCAGCTTTAAATGTTGATTAAAATATGTTATCTGGGAGGAATAATCATGAAGTCTTTAATTACTCTTTTACTACAACAAACATTATCAGTAACAGTTATATTACAGGCTACTAGTTAGATTCTTTATATATAATTTTTAAACTCTCAAATAAGTTCATGAAGAAGGAATTATTATTTGTACTTTATAGGTAAGAAAAATGAGTCCAAAAAGTTAGATATAGGACACAAAAATTTATGAGAATTGTTATTTATTAAATTAGCTAGTGAATCACTTGAGACTTAGAGAAAATAGGGTCAGTACATGTTGAAGAAAAATTTTATGTATTTTATAAAACTTTTGAGCCTTTGTCATCACCCACAGAGGTAAGTGAAGGTTTTTAGGGGGATTCTCACATTTTTTTCCACTGTCACTTTGCTTTATCCTGAGGGAATTAAGGTGTAGCAAACGAGGCATTCACCTCACACAAAATTTAAGGTGGCTCCAAAAATCAGTAATCAAGATAACTAATATTTTAACATAATACAATATTTCAAAAATCAAAATTAATACAGAAATCCAATCCATGATGAATAAAATACCAAAATCATAAATACTGACAGAGTCACACGCCGTACTTACACGACCTCACCTGCCTCACCCTAATCGCATACTTATCTAACATTTTAATTCTTCCTTTTTCCACATAGCAAGAAGATAGCTGATAAAGTTTACATGATACCCCTCCTAGGGTGTATTGATAAGTAACAAAAGGAATCTGCAGTTTCGTATTGTCAGACCAACACTTTGGAGCTCAGCCTTTCTATTGACCTCTTAAATTACCCCAATGCACACGGCCTCCCAACTTTGCCTGAAAGTAGAGCTGGCTTCCCAGGACCTAGTGCTGAAAATCAGGGACCTAGTTCTCAAATGCACCCATGTGATTACTCTCCAATCAATCACACCAGGCATGTTTTACAAAAAAAAAAAAAAAAAAAAAAAAACGGTCCATGCTGGTTGGAAATGCTTAAATCCTTTTAGATACTGATGATAAATTATGTCTCAGTCAGTGTTTCTAATAATAAGCTATTGCTTCAAATTGCATATTAGATATAGCATAACATTAAATCCTGTGTGTTTATTCACCATTCTCTCCAGGGCTAGCCCTAGGCGAAGTTGTAAAGCAGGTGAAGTTTATCCTTGACAGACTGCCTGTCTCTCCTTAATACATGCAGATGCCCATTCTCCATCAGCCCCTGTCAGTCCTTAGGGAGACACACCAAACTTTTGTCCATTCCCCATTATGCAATTATGCCTGCTAATTTTACAATCATACAGAACCTCAAATTAAGTAGCTGTGATTGGAAAGCAATCACTCAAAATAAGTTGCCCTAAGATGTGATATCCAATAATATTTTAATATGTTTTCATGGCCAGAGTATCATTTTAACAGAGGCTGGAGGAATAAAAAAATACAGTATGGCATACCTCTACAGGGGGCACAAAATTGTGTGTATGATATACCTATAGCTATAAAATTAATACTATGTAAGAAAATATACTGAATTTTAAAAATTGCCTTTAAGTAATGGGAAAAGCGAGGTGTCTCTTTTCACATTTATCTAGTTTCTTATAAGAGCATATATTATGTTTATTGTAAAATACTTTTATTCACATGAATAAAGCATAGCAGATAATTTCAAGTAGTCACCATCCAGCTTTATCAGATCTCCATATTTTGCCATATTTACTTTAAAATGCTAAATAAAACATAAAAGACAAAGCTGAAACCCTCTGTAAAGCAACTTTCAAATCATCTTTTGGTAACCATTATCATAAAGTTTGGTGTTTCTTATTACTTTAAAAGTCGTTATAATATTTCAACAAATATATATCCCAAAATGATAAGAAGTATTGTTTTGGAAATTTTCAAACATTGTATAAGTCCTATCATACTGTATATCTGTTTTGATAATCTGCTTTTTTTAGATCAACTGTTTTTTTAATTGATCCATTTCGAGTCCTATAGCTCTTGTTCATTCATTTTATTTATATATTCTCCTATTGCTGGTTTTTTTCCCATAACCAGTACTGCTGCAAAAACAAAAACAATTTTGTAAATGTCTCCTTGCATAGACATGTAAAGATTTCTCTAATATCTATACCTAAAAGTAAAATTGCTGAGTCTAAGTGTATGAGCATCTGTGATTACTGGATAATTCTAAATTGCTCTCCACAGTAGTTTCTTCTCTCTCCTGTGAAGGATGACAGTTCTTCTGTCTCTACATCATCATTGGCACTTGATATTGTCTGAAATTTTTTGATTTTTTGCCTACTTAAAGAATGTGAAAAGGCACTTAGTAGTTGTTTTAGTTTGTAGTTGGTCTTTCCCTAATAACTTACAAAGTTAAAAATATATTAATTTATGAATTATCCATTTAGATTTCCTCTTCTGTTAATAACTGGTTTATATCACATTCTACATCTGTAATAAAAAATAGTTTATTCCAATTAAGGTAGTGAATGACTCTTGAGGTAATAAGATAATTAATGGGGAAGAGGCTTTGGGACTAGAGTTAAATATATATAGTGCTGGTTTCTTTGCTGGTTTCAAAGACTAATTCTAATTGTCTCAGTTTCAAAGACTAATTCTAATTGTCTCAATCATTGTTCATTGTGGTCTATGAAATATGATTAAATATGTAAACATAAGTGCCAATCTAAGTTCAAATCCCTTTATTCCTTTTTATGCATAACTGTTAATAAGAAACTTAATATTTCAGTGGCTCAGTATCCTTATCTTAAAATGGGTAGTAATAATAACTCCAATCCCCACACTCCAAATAGAATATGACTGTTGAGAGTATATGATGATAACTCATAATCTGATCTATGTAAAATTGTTATACTAGTGCCTGGCATGTAGTGATGATGATGATTATTATTATTAGGTGTTCCACACTTACAGTTTATTATAAATCACATAACATCCTAAATACATTGAGATATGAGTTAAGCTTTCAGTAATCACAGTTTAGTTTATGTGATGTATTTCTTCTACACAACACATAATGATTGTTAAACCATTGTTTTTTGCCTCATCTCCATAGGTTTTTATTGTCTACCTTTGTCCTGTTAAGCTATTTTCATTCTCTGTTTCATAGAAACTTACTCTCTACATATGTATCTGGCCTTGTAAATCTTAATGAATGCCATAAAAATGATTTGAAACTTTTCAGTGAAAGATATTTTGAAAATCTCCTTGGCTTTTTTTCAGATGACTCAAAAAAGTGTTTCTCTAGATGCAAAATCACAGCCTCTTGTAAAAATCTTAGCAGAAATGACAATCTTAGAATATGGCTATAACTGGCAATGTCATTTGATTTCAGTGGTACAAAATAATATCCTTGACCTCAGTTCTAAAAGCCAGGTTAAAAGCTTCAAAACCAGAGACATCCCTTGTAATTGACTGTGAATCTCCCTAAGATAACTAAAAATTGAAGGATCAGGGTAGAAAATTATAGAAGCAGCAACATATAGTTGATGCCTAAGAGCACTAAAATCTAATCACAAAACTGAAAACAAGACAGATGTAGCCACATTTTAAAATAGTCTCTATTATTTCTTGTACATGCCCTATTCATAGTTCTTTGTTATCTATCTGCAGAAAATACCCAGAGTGATTAAGACAATGAACTTTCAAATTTGTCATCACTTTTTTCTTCCTCATCATTTCGATGTTATATTTGAAACCATTATTTTTATAATTTGTCCCACACAACTGTCTGTCCTCTTTCTAGTCTTCTTATTTCCCATGCTTTAAAGACACATTTGTATCTTAATGAGCAGACTCCTTTTTAATTTTTTATTCAAAAAATTTCCTTGAATTTATAGTAATTAAGGTAAAAATCATTTTAGAATTGGAGTAGAGTCCAGTGTTTAAAACATTGAATGCGAACTTACGAACAACACAGTTAATAATACTAAAGAGGGGAGTTAACCATCCAGCTACAGGAGAAGCAGGGCTCGAAGAAAAAAGCAGAGGCTCAGAAATGTCAGAAATAAGTATTAATTTTCTTACCAAAAAATGATAAAGATACAGAAAGAAAAATGGTAACTATTTTAATCTATATTTTTAAATTATAAATCTTCTATAAGAAATTCAAATACTGCAATATGTATACTGTTAAAACTTAGTTCCCCATCCCTCTTCAGAGCCATCTCCACATATTCCCACATCCAATTTTGCTTTTGCATTTCCAGGCTTGTTTTAATATGTAAGAAAGTACATAGTCATATAACAATTTTAAAGTGATGACATAAACACATATATAAATATATATATAAAATGTGTGTGTATGTGTATACACACATACACACATATTTTCTCTGTAATTTATTTTCACCAAACTGTATGTCATGCATAATTTTAACATAAACATTGTTTGTATGAACTATCTCATTCTTTTTAAATGCAGCAGAATATTTCAATATATCATTGACCCACATGTATTTATCCATTCCCCTGCTTATAAACAGTTAGATTGTCTCTATTTTTATTGCAAAGTATGAATGTGATTACATGAAATTACTTGTATATTTAAGCAAAAATATACACAATATCATGTAAGAATATTTCCTTGAAGTAGAATTGCTTGGTTTTCAGATACAATCATTTTACGTGTGCACAGATTCTACCAAAGAAACCTCCAAATATATTATGCCAATTTGTTCTCCTATCAACAGTGTATGACAATGACAAGTTCTTCATAAAATTATCTGTATTTGAAGCAATTAAGTCTTTCTAAGGTTGTGCCAGTCCAATAGTAAAAATTGGTATCCTATTGAACTTTTGATGTGCATTTTTTGACATTTAATGAGGTTGAGGATTTTTAATATGTTTAATGCTTATACGTATCTTTCTATATATTATAGTATATAATATGCATATATGTTTATGTAATACGTATACATAGTATGTGTATATAGCTCTTATTTATAATATATTTTATCATGCAGAAGTTTTCAGTTTTTATTTAATCAAATCTGGAAATGGAAATTGTTAGTATAACCTTTGCCTTAGACAACCCATTCTCTAAAATATCTTCTTCTAAAAATATTCATAGTACATTTTACTACATTGCTGGAAAGAATACTTAACTATCTTAGAAAACTTGAGTTCCAGTCCAATTGTTTCTAATAACAGTTGCATGATTTTTTGAGATTTTTTAACCCCATCCCATGCATGCAGGGACATCACAGCAATCTTGAGGGTCTTGAAGGAGGTGGATTCAACAACTCGTAAGGGTCCCAATCTGCCACCTGCATCAAAGACCTAAAATCTCTAAAACTTCTAAATAGATCAATACCTTAATCTAGCCTTGTCTTCAGGGCTGCCCTAGACAAGGGCTTCTCAAACTTAACATGCTTAAGAATTATCTGAGATCTTGTAAAAATGCAGGTTGCAATTCAAGGGGGTTGTGGGGAGACTTATATTCTGCATTTCTAACAAATTCCAGGATACTAAAACTGCAGCTCTGTGTGCCACATTTTGAGCACCAGGCCCTAGAATCATTCTTTACACGAGAGGAACTGAAGGATAGTTCCAATTATGAAAACAATTACTATTACCAGTAATGGTGACTATAAAATAGTTCACATTTATATGGCATTTCAAGTCGACAGAGCACTTTGACATTTGTTAACTCCTTCTGATATTCACAATAGCCCTCCCCCACGCCCCATGAAGGCAGGGCATTAATTATTCAGAGGAGAAATGGAAGGAGTGTTAACTCTCTTGCTCAGTGTCACACAACTAATAAGAGGCAAGGTGATCTGTAAGGTTAACTCAGACAGAGACAATATAACACAGTGGCTGAGAGAACAGCCTTTGAAGTCAGAAAGATCTCTCTTTGAATATTGTCTCCTTCACATTTTAATTGTGTGACATTGTACAAGTTACTTAACCTCTCTCTCTTAGTTTCCTCATTTATAAACTGGACATGCCTATTTCATACACTTGTTAGGCTTAATAATCTCTAAAGTGCCTAGTATAAATGCTTATCACATATTAATCACTAAATAAATGGTAACTACTGCTGTGTTGTTGCCATCCTTATTGTCCCAGAAAACTCTGCTGTATTTTTGTAGATATTTAGTATCCTAGTAAAATCTTAGTGCTCACCTATAGGGAGCATCTAACTTCCCTGCAGCACTTGAACATCATGGGCTCCACATAAAAAATAAGACAGGATTAGACACTTGGAGTGAGCCTCTTTCAGCGTGTCTCCATTTAGCTGGATATGTGGGAGGACTTGCAGAGTCGCTGCCTATTGATGTGTTGTTATGTATATAAAGAATTTCTGCCTGTGGAGTTTCTGCTATGGCTTCTTTCACAAGCCCACAAATCCATGCACATTTTCTTCAAGTGTAGAATAGGAGTTATTTTTTGATGGTAGGATGCTAGTGAACCATTATACTTGGCTAAGCTTCAGATGATTTCACCAGGTGTGCTTTCTGCAAAAGTAACTGAGCAGTGCCACTAGAAAAAGCTGAAAAATGACATCTATGTCAGTGGCAGATAAATGAGAAAAAGCAAAACAAAAGAAAATGCTGTACCAGATTGATAGTGTGTGGGGTATGATTTATGAAATTGTCTCAATAATTATTAAATATGTTTTTGTCTTTTAAGAATACTAATATCCAGGCTAGGGCAACAGTCTTTTTACATGTCTTAATAAATAAAAATATTCATTTTCTCCTGGGTTAGTTTTTTTCATCAAAGGAAATAGAGATGCAATCTTTTTCCTATTTAAAATTTATCATAACTTTTTTTCTATAACAGTTCTCAGTTCTGTGGTTGGAAAATTCATAGTTCTAGGTATTTTGACTTCTAATCATTTCTCATCTAATCTGATCATTATAACATGAGTTTTAGTGCTATAATATTTTTCAGAGATCCCAGGTATGCAAGAAAAATAAAAGTATAGACCAAAGATAAATACGTAAGATAAATTTCAGGGTAAAAAATACAAGATTATGATTTTATAGAACTGTCAGTGAGGTAAACAATTGGTCAGCTCAAATACTCAGCTGTTATTTTGCTTGAATATCTGATTGATTCATTGTGGACAACTGAACTATTGGTGTGTGAGATAGAATTAAGCAACATTTCTCATCACTGGGGCTGGGCTTCTGCATCAGAGAACACATAAAATGCCTATGTTCTTTGTGTGATAAGAAGTAATAAGGAATGTGTAGTATAGATCAGTAAAAAGAGAGCTAGCAAGGGAGACAAAGGCAAGGAATTTTTTGCAAACCAACCAAGTTTCATTAGAAAATCATTTTACAAAGAAGGTCTAATGACACTGAACAAAACTTAGCAATGATATTTAATATAAAAAGCAAGATACAAAATTCTACTTGCAGTGATTTGTCAATAATGTAAAAATGCATATGTATACATTTATAGAAAATTAGATGAAGTACATATACCAAAATTTTAATTGTGTTGAGACTACGAGATAATTTTCATTTCTTTCTGAGGATATTCTGCATTTTGCAAAATGTTCATATAGTTCATAAATTACTTTTATACCAAACATATGAAAAAAGTTTTAAAAAATATCTAGAAGCAGGAGACAACTTTTTGTATTTAAAAGAGCATATATGGCCTTGGAAGTCACATTGGCCTAGGTTCGAATTGAGTCTTGCCACTCAATTAGTCAGTTCAGTATATAATATGCTGTAGTATCAAGCAACCCCAAAAGTCTCATTAGCTTGACAAAACAAAACTTTGTTTCTCACACATGCAATGTCCACTGTGGCTCCAAGGAAGCCGTACTCCATCTGGCGGCTCTGCATTCCGGACTAATTTGCTCCTATGGCTCCTCTGCACAAGCACATGCTTCCACAACACACACGGCTTGGACAAAGAGGTCTGGAGAGCTGAGCACCAGTAATTAAGCACTTCAGTTCAGAAGTGGCACTCATCATTTCAGCTCACATTTCATTGCCAGGGTCATTTACATGACTAGTGAAGAGTCATACTCCTTGTTCTGAAAATAGAGGAGAGACATATAAAGTCTTGGTAAACCTTGGTATTGTCTAACATAGCCACTAGCCTCCTGGGAGGTCACTAGGCAGTGGACTTTCCTCATTTGACAATCACTAGTGTGGTGTCTGTCATGGAGTAAGGCATTAGTAAATATTAATATTTATTGTATTTCCCCTTTGCCTATAGCTGGAGTCAAATATATAAGCTTTGCTGTTATATTTAGAGTGCTACCGTTCCTCCTACCTTTGAGTTATCTGATATGACATGAGTAACTACACTCTCTTTGACTTGGTTGACAACAGAATTTGTTCTGTATTGCATCACACTTTCTAATCCAACATGTCCAGTAGGCATGTATGTATCAGTGATATGTTCACAAAGCTTAATCTACTTTTCTACAAGCTAAGTGCCGGAACAATTCATCTCCTAACAGCGGACACTAGAAAAAGAATAGCACGGTACTTGACCATCATGTTACCTTCATCTGCACCCATCAGCCCAAGTCAGCAATTTCATCTTACTGAACAGTGCCGACTGAATATGACTCATTGGCTCAGATGATCTCCTGTCCCTAGGAGGCATGTGATGGGATAGAAAGTGAATGATCTTTGGCATCAGACAAGTGAAGATTCAGATCTCATCTCTATCATTTATGTGCCATGTGAAGGAGCTCAGGAAATTTCACCCCAAAATATGACTCCTAGAAATAAAGAGGATTTTGAATTAAAGGTCCTTAGATATCAACAGGCCTGGAACGGGCTTTCCCTCTATCTGCACAAAACCAGAAGAACCCAGTCAAAAAGAACAATTGCCTTTCCTTCTCCCCAACACATGTAATCTCAGGCAACTGACCTAGCCTTGCTGAACTTTAATTTCTCATCAGAAAAATGGAGATAAAAATATTTACCTATAGCACACGCCTTTGATTTCCCACATTACATCTCTCAAGCCCACCTCTGATTTCAGTGTCAATTCTGATGACAACTGAGTACAGCTGCCAATGTCCCGCCTCAAGGGGATATCTCTCTGCTTTTCTGCTTTAGGAACATCTAACCTGGTGCCTGCTCAGCTCCGTGGAGCTTAGCTGGAGTGAGGGAGGGGAATTAACACCCCCTGAGGACAGAAATCATCCATAAATGCCCCAGCCTCCCATCCTTCTGATGATAATCAGGAGAGGCATTTTCTACACTTCCCAAAGTACTAGTGGACTCAAGTCCACATTGACCCAAGCAGAATCCTCAATAGCATACCCTGTAAGGGCTTTTCCTTCTTCCTTTTTCCACTACTGATAGCAAATTTTGGAAACCTTCTGTTATATATATATATATATATATATATATATATATATATATATATATATATATGTATATATATATTACGGTAAAATTCCAGGACACTTCAAATTTTTTTGTGTAGTGATTAAACAAATCCACATACTTCTTGTGGCACATCCATCTTTTGATACGGCCATTGGACTAGTAATTCCTTTGCATAATATCAGGTGATTCAGTGCAGTGGACAATAGTGTTCCTGAAATCCATTTCTACACCAAGACAGGTAGAAATAAGCTAATTATGCTCACAAGCAACTGTTAACCTCATAAATATGACCCATAAATCCAAACTAAATGTATTTCCAACTCAACTACCCTTAATTAAGTCCCAAAACTTTTGGCCACTGCAAAATTGTGCAACTCAAGGGGAATTGCAACAGAGAGTATTTTGAAATGGAAAGAGAGAACGGTATAGCTTAAGTTTGAGTTATATTATTTTACTTTAGAAGACTTGATAAAAACATAAGGTCATGTGAACACATTTCTAGGGCACTTCTGAGGACCTTGGAAAGGATGAATGCAAATGAGGGGCCCTGAAGCCTAAGTTACATGAGCTTCTAATTAAATCCACCTCAGATCATGGCTGTTAATGAGTTATTACTGGATGACAGAAAGACTGGGAGAGAAAGGGGAATAAGGAAAAGCAGATCTTCCTATAATACTATTTTGCATTCCATGTGGAAAATATGGGCTGAAGTCATATGGTAAGCCTTTTATTTTTTCACTCAATTATTAAAATCTTAGTTTAAAGATGCATGAAGAACTTTCTTTTAAGGGTAAAGAAAAAAGATAAGGTTTTAAATTTTAAGCATGTACTTATTCTGGGGAATGAATTGGAAATGTAACAAGAGGAAGGGTAAAACTTCATTTATTCTGCACTTGTGATTTTTCATATATGGGTGTGAAACCAGAGTAAGAATTTGACAAATTAAGGATTTCTGGAGAGTAATAAAATAACAAATTGACAAAGTCTTTTCAAACATTTTACATATAATTGGCATGCTAATTACACTTTTATGTTTTATTTCTAAATGTCAGGGTAGATCTACTGTTTAGTAATGCTATTGTTGCCGCATTAAAGCATTGCTTACACTGAAAAAAATGTTATTTCTTTCAATGCATTGTGTTTGTGCATTTTGGATTAATCTTTCCTCTAATTAGTGAGATTTAACTGAATGTTTGTCAATTCATAGTTAGAATATGTATATTTAAGACTGATGATACAAGTGCTCAGTGTATAATCCTAAAACAAAAGCATTGGGAAATATGGCAAAAAATTAAAAGGAAAGGAACAATGATATTCTAGTATAAAAGTAATAAAGAACATTATCCATTCTGTAAAATAATCGCACTTTTTATTCAGTAGAAGCTGTCAAATTTTAATCCCTCAACCTATCATCCTTTTGTGTTTATGGAACAACAATAATAATAAAAAAATAGTTTTCAAGCTAAAATTCTACAAAACTGATATATCTGGTCACCAAAAGAAAAAAAAGAAAAACTTTTCAGCAGTAAGGCTTTCTCTAACTGGTGTCCTGTTTTCAATATTATAGAAAGTTTGGAAGAAAAGATGTGATTTTCCATCCATCCCCAATAGGTGGCCAGCCTTTCTTGTTCTGAGGATGGCCGGCTTGCTCACGACCTTGAGTGCCATCAGCGTTTTACAGCCCAAGAGAAGTTTTAGAAGTTATAACTTCCTCACGGTCCTCCCCAGTTGTAGCGTGAGGACACAGGATATTGAGAAGGCAGAGGTTTGCAAGTAGGAAGTGAAGACAGAGAAGAGAGGGAGGCAGGGTGGGGTTGGAGAGGGAATGGGTTTTCAATAAGTAGCAGAAACAGGTGTTCACTTCCTTGCCTCAGAGATGATGAGGCAGCTCACAGTGTGGGAGGATCTGGAAAACAAGTGCTGTGGCTTGGGGGGTGCAACCAAAGGCCCCAGAGTCCTAATTTGTCATGACAGGAATGGGGGCTCCTGTGTCCAGATACCCTCTGGGTCTCACTTACTTCATACAAAATTGAAGTATGGCGCATAAAGCAGGACCAATGGTTACACAGAGAGGTTATTGAACCTGCTGAATAAACACATGTTAAATACTTCTAGTTATGGCTGTGTGAAACTTAACCAGTTCTTGATCTCAAAAAGTGATGCAATATAATATGAGGCATGGAAAAGATAATAATGAAAAAAAGTAACACGACTTGTCTTCTAATACCCTCTTGCTGGCTTTTGATATCATAATGCTAGTTCTATGACACTTTTCAGGGAAGTGAAAAGATGTACCAGCCTGACAGATGCAGTCAAAGCTGAGAACATAGCAAACCCCAGCATTAGCGAGTCATTTAGCTTAAAGAGTTGTCATACATGCTTGTGAATTTCATTACCTAAGCTAAAGAGATCCCTGAAATTCTTAACTAAATCTAACACACTTCAGAAAACTCTTTTCCTTTCTCACTTTTGATGTTTGATTAGATAATGAGATCTTGCAGTATTCCAAGCAAAACATATTTCAGAAAGTTAAGCAGATACCCAATGACTTCCAAAGGAAAAAGATGGCATAAAAATACCCAGCTGTTTGAATTTTCATTTTTCTCTATAGGATAATATATAGTTAAGAATAATCGACTCTATATGTACCAGAATGTCACTATGGCTTAACTAATTATTGGCAGGGGTCAAACACATTTGTGGCATGGAACAACTGTGGTCATTGACTTGTGTTCATGTGTCTGTGGTTGAAAAAGTGGTGACATATCTGGCTGAGGGGAACATTCATTCCAGGGGATGAGGACAGGGTTTAGAGAGGGAGTGGTCCAGTTCCCTGCCCTATAATGTAGACTCCAATTCCTGTTCTTTAGTGAATATCTCCACCTGAATGTCTCAAAGACATCTCACATTTGAACTTAATATATTTCCCAGATTCTTAGCCATCTTTTAAAAATACTTTATTTTTTTCAGATTTTAAAAAACATTTTATTTTTATCTCCACAGAGGAAGAACTGGATTTCTACAAATGGGTGTCACTATCTTTAACATAGATGTTAAAAATAACATTGCATTTGGTCTTTTTTTATTATTATTTGAAAGTATTACAGGATTACAAATGTTTTTGGTGACAAAGATTGCTTTTGCAATGCCTGAGTCAGGGTTATAAGTGTGCCCATCACCCAGACAGACTTAATTGTAGCTGTTAGGTAGGTTTTCACCCATCCCCTCCCCTCCCCAGTTTATTTCCATTGAGTTATACTTCCCGCTGTGCACATGTGTGCTTATCGGTTAGTTCCAATTTAATAGTGAGTATATGTGATGTTTCTTTTTCCATTATTTTGACACTTCACTTAGGATGATGGTTTCCAGTCCCATCCATATTGTTGCAAGAGGCATTAAGGCATCCTTATTCATGGCTGAGTAGTATTCCATGGTAAACATATGCCACATTTTGTTAATCCACTCATGAATTGATGGGCATTTTGGTTGATTCCAGATCTTTGCAATTGTGAATTGCGCTGCAAGAAACATTTGACTGCAGGTGTGTTTTTGATAAAATGACTTCTTTTATTGCGGTTTAAGGTTCACAGCAAAATTGAGTGGAAAGTACAGAGAGTGCCCATATAATTCTTGTCCCCACACATGCACAATCTCCCTCACTAATGACACTCCGCACAGTGATACATTTTTTTATACTCAGTGAACCTACATTGACACATCATCAGCCAAAGTCCGTAGTTCACATTAGGGTTTACTCTTCTTTTTATGCATTCTATGGATTTTGACAAACGTATAAGGACATGTATCCACTTCTGTAGTATTATACAGAGTAGTTTCACTGCTGTAAAAGTCCTCTGTGCTCAACCTGTCATCTTTCTCTACCCACTATCCCTTGGCAACCACTAATATTTTTACTGTCTGTATAGTTTTTCCTTTTCCAGAATACCATATAGTTGGAAGCATACAGTATGTAGTATTTTCACATTGGCTTCTTACATTTGCTGATATGCATTTGAATTTCCTCCATGTCTTTCTATTTTTAGCTCTCTGAGGTATCTCCAAATACTTTTCCACAGAGGTTGCACTAATTTGCAGTTCCACCAGCAGCGTAAGAGTGTTCCTGTCTCTCCGCATCCTCACCAGCATTTGATGTTTTGGGATTTTTTGACAGAGGCCAATCTCACTGGGGTTGGGTGATATTTCATTGTGGTTTTGATTTGCATGTCTCTAATTGTTAGAGATGTTGAGCATTTTTTTATATGTTTGCTGGCCATTATTCTGTCTTCTTTTGAAAAGTTTCTGTTCATTTCCTTTGCCCGTTTGTTGATGGGGTTGTTTGATTTTTTCTTGTTGACTTTTTTGAGTTCTAGATAGATTCTGGTTATCAGCCCTTTATCAGAGGTGTAGAGAGAAAATATTTTTTCCCATTCTGTGGGCTGTCTATTCACTGTAATGATAGTTTCCTTGGCAGTGCAGAAGCTTTTTAATTTGATTAGATCCCACTTATTTATTTTTATTGCTGCGGCGATTGCTTTGGGGTTCTTCTTCAAGAATTCCTTGCCTAGGCCGATGTCTGAAAGAGTCTTCCCAACATCTTCTTTTAGAATTCTTAAGGTGTCATGCCTTAGGTTTAAGTCTGTTATCCATCTTGAATTGATTTTTGTGAGAGGTGAGAGGTGGGGATCCAGTTTCATTCTTCTGCACGTAACTATCCAGTTTTCCCAGCACCATTTATTGAAAAGAGATTCTTTTTCCCAGTGTATGTTTTTGTCAGCTTTGTCAAAGATTAGATTACCATATGCGGATGGTTTCGTCTCTGGATTCTCAGTCCTGTTCCAGAGGTCAATGTCTCTGTTCTTGTGCCAGTACCAAGCTGTTTTAGTTACTATAGCCTGGTAGTACAGCTGGAAGTCTGGTAGAGTGATACCTCCCAGTTTGTTCTTTTTACTTAAGATTGCTTTGGCTATTCGAGGTCTTTTCTGGTTCCATACAAAGCATAGAATTATTTTTTCCAAATCTATAAAGAATGATAATGGGATTTTGATAGGGATTGCATTAATTCTGGAGATCACTTTAGGTAGTATGGACATTTTAACGATATTGATTCTGCCAATCCATGAGCAAGGTAGGTTTTTCCATCTGTTTATGTCTTCTACAATTTCTTTTTTTAGTGTTTCATAGTTCTCCCTGTATAAGTCTCTCACATCTTTCATTAAATATATTCCTAGATATTTAAATTTTTTTGAGGCTATTGTAAAAGGAATTGCGTTTTTGATTTGATCTTCGGCTTGACTGTTGTTGGCATATAAGAATGCCACAGATTTGTGTGTATTGATTTTGTAACCTGAGACTTTGCTGAATTAATTTATCAGTTCAATACAGCAATAGCACTATTAGGCATCTACCCAAAAGAGCACAAAACACTCTATGATAAAGACATCTGCACCCGAATGTTTATGGCAGCACAATTCACTATTGCAAAGATGTGGAAACAACCCAAGTGCCTGTCAATCCATGAGTGGATTATTAAAATTTGACATGTACACAATGGAATATTATTCAGTCATAAGAAACGACAGTGATCTAGAACCTCTTACACTTTCCTGGATTAAACTTAAGCCCATTATCCAAAGTGAGGCACCACGAGAGTGGAAGAATGGGCTCCACTTTTACTCACCATCAAATTGGTACTAACTGATCAACACTAGGGTGATCACATGGCAGAAATACTCTCCAGGGATTAGGGGGATTGGGGGTGGTAAATCCACAATAAAAGGACACAGGAGCACTGTAGAGGGGAAGGGCATGCCTTTACCCACACTTGGGTGAGGCAAAGACAAAGTG
>RJWJ010004970.1:0-35929 GCA_004363605.1 Indri indri
TAATTGTGTGGTTGATAAACATTATGAAGAAAATGTTTCTGAATTGCTCATCCTCCTACCCTGATATATGGGTTTTGTTTCGTATCATTGTTCTTTACGTTGTAAGGCATTTCATATCTTGAGTTATTTTGTTAAATTCTTTCCCTGGAAGCCTTTGTGTTCAAAACTTAGATATTTTTTAAACTTAGATATAATGCCTTAAATATCTACTTAGAAAAAATATACATATATATGCTGCATGCAAATTACTGTTAGCTTTCCAATGACCTTTTTTTGTGAAAATGTTTTAAAAATATTTAATCGTAAAGAAGTTTCACCATCAAAATAGCATAAAATTTGTATTTATAATTCTAGAAATTCCAGTTTCTTATGCATAACCATCTTTCAATTAATAATACACTGTCCTTAATTCTTAATACATTAATACACTTGCTGCTAACCCACTGTGGTAATGCATGCCCTTAGAATATTCTTTTGAGCTATGAATAACCTTTCACTTTTTCCCTGGTGACCATAAGCCAGCACCTGCAAAATGACTGACAGAGAAAGTGTTTATAATCATGGAATCATAGATGACTAAGTTGAAAATGCCCTCAGAAAATGTAGTTCTGTGTCCTTGCTTATAGACAAATTCCTGAAAACTAAATTTGATGTGTCTGGGATAAATTGGAAGCTCAGTTTTAAAATAATAGAAAGTTATTGTCATTTTAAAAATTTCATTAGTGAATTCCTAAAGCACACCCCTGTACACACTAATTCCTCTCCTCCAGATTAAAACTTCTCCCCATATTCTTAAAGCTTTAAATCACTAAAGTCAGCGGAGATGAAGGGATGAACCAGCAAGCTCTGATTTTATTGTTTTCTGATCTGAGTTATATCTAGAGATGTCTAGTTTCATGAGACCAAGTGGTGGGGATATTAGATAAAAGGGAAAGTTTTTAGAAAGAGAAAATCCAGACAAGAATGAAGATGAAGAGCCTGGAGGGGTATCTTTACTAGTTTTGTTTTGTTTTTTTTTTTTTTTTAATCATCTCTCTTGTTATAAAAAAGCTCAAATTACCTGTAAATTACACATGCAGGAAAAATAGAATCATAGAATTTTTATGCTGCAAGGAACTTTACCGATGTTCTAGTCAAAAGCACCCATTTGTAAATGTTCTTGATGCCCAGAGATACTTTAATTATAACACAGCAAGTTAAAGACAGGTCCATGAACCAAGGGCAGAAAGACTTTTGACTTAAAAATATAGCAGACCAAGCATGTTCATTTGAAATATTTTTATATAAATGGCAACTGTAGGCTCTTATAATACACTGCCCCTATTGTCTACTTAGAGTTTTTAGTAAAATAATGCCCTAATTTAAACTTCAGTGGAGATGTTCTAATTTGCAGAATTGGGATTGTTTTCATTCTCTCTGACCATTGAAAATAGTTACTTTCATACTCCTAAATTGCAGGATGAAAGACAGCACTCAGTAGATTAGCAAAACATCTGATCCAATGCAGAGATTGAAATAAATAAAATGAGGGTATACAGAAAATAATAATAAATACAAGAGCAAAATGAAGAACTCATTATATAACTTTGCAACTTTTCTTTCGTTGGGGCCTTACGTTTTGAACTCTTTTTCATCTTTTCTGTTCTCTGCTTTCTGGAGTAAGGAATAAAGAAAGAATGTATAACCATTAAATAGATATTTATTGACTACTGTTATGTGCCATATTGGGCTAAATATTGGGAGTGGGAAGATGAATGAGACGCTGACAGGTTGTGAGGAGGTAGTTACGTCAAATCGTGATGAGAGTAACTGCTTTGGAGGTTTAAGGAAAGTGGCTGTGGGTAAAGACTCTTGGATTCTTGAAGAATGAATAAGAATGCCCCACTGGAGCACAGCCGCCTGTCCGGGATCCTGGGACCTGGGTAGGTGGGTGGGAGTGAGCAGCAGGGAATAAGTCTGGGATCACTTAGGACAGGCCCCTGTGGGTTAATCCCATGAACTGTGGGGGAGCCACGGATGATTTTTAAACAGAGAAGTGATGTGATCAATTTTTAATTACCATTCTCACAGTAATATATATTCTGCAGATAAGAGAAAAAGAGAGTGGAAACCTAAAGAGTTGGAAACTATTGTGAGAGTACAGATATGAGATAAGGAGAAAAAACAAAAGACATGGGTTTAGGAATGATTTATAAAATGTAATCTATAGGACTTGTTGCTTACATGTTAGTTTATTCTGAGTCCACAGAGAGTGAATGATATTTTTCATTGCTAGCACTGGCTACTGATTAGTAGTGCCATTTAAATGAGCAGGTTAATATAAGAGTATGTGATAAATCAGAGTTTGCTTAACTAGAAGGACATGGCCAGGCTGGAAAATATCTGCTTTTCATATTTTTAAAGTTGGAAGGCTTTCCATTCTTAGTTTGTAGGAAACAATCAATATGATAATAAACAAACAATTACACATGTGCAAAGTGGTATATTAGCTCATTTTCATTAGCTCATGAATTGATTGCTTCCTGGTATCCTTTGGCTTCTTCCTCACTGAGAGTCAAAGATTGTCAGCTGAGAAGTAAGAAGTACCCACCATATTGCTGTAGGAAAAAGGCTTAGTCCTTCTGGAACATGGCTATGAAAAGTTGCCAATTCCTTATGTAGGTCCTGGACTTATCTGAAATTCAAATTTAACTGGACACTATATATTTATTCTGGCAACCCTATTTTATGTTTTTCTCAAATGTTCGTTCTGTTCTGTCTCTTTGTGACCCCATTATACTCTCTCTAGACCAGAATGTACCAGGCCCCTTAAATACTGGGGCATGAATGCTGAATGCATGTGAAGAATGAGGTTGGATAAGGATAGTCTACCAGTGAATTCGCGGTACTTTAGACACTGATTCCTGGATTTATTTTCAGTGTTGTCATTTATTGATTACTTCATATAAAGCCTTAATGTGTTTATAACTCAGGAAGAATGATGGAATAGTACTAACGGTGCCGCAGGTGTTTTTTGAACGTTAATTAGTTAATTACAAAACACTTAGTTGAGAGGCATTCCAAATAGCACAGAACTCAAGGCTTTTCACCTCAATCAGGGGTCTACTTAAATAGCACTTTACTAAGCCAGGAGAAACAAACACTACTTGTACTGAGGTACATCACCCACTAGGAATGTTGATCCCCCAGAGTGACTGCATAAAAAAATATTCCCTGGGTGTCAAAGGCTTTCTAAGAGCAATGACTCATGACCCCCCTGGATTTAGGACGATGTTATGAAATTATTTTTATCTGTATTCTTAAATAATTACTTGGCATACTTAAAGTATTTTATATTTTCAGGAGTTGTAGGTGTAAGTGGAAATAGCAGAATAGTATAAAAGCAAAAGATCCCAGAAGAGAATAAGAAAGAGGAGAGGGTAATGGGCTAAGAAGATGGAAAGAGTATTGCGGACCAGTGCCTAAAGATTGTAGACAAATTCTCAATACTAACACGTCTTGTGTTCTCCCTAAACACCATTCTTATTCATTCAGCATCATCATAATAAATAAAAACATTTTTAAAAATAGACCAGGCAGATATCAGCAAATCAATGTGGAAAAATGTGGCAGACACACGGATGACTCAGTTCCACTCCCAATTCCCTACTTTAATTTTCATTTGAAATATCCACCTTTGTTTGAAAACTGAGTTCTGTCTAGTGTGGGCCTCGAACAATTTGAATGCTTGTCTCAAAACTACTGTGCAGTTGTCTGTTTTTCTGTATTTTTGTGTCTTTCCAATTTCTTCCTCTCCTGTCTTTTTAACTTACTCTCAAAAATGGTATGCTTTGTTATGTAATTTTATATATTATATACCTTTTCAATGAGCTGGATTCTCATCTGAACCCATGCTCTAGAGAGAACAATAAGAGGTTTCTCTGCACCTGCCCAATATTTAGTAAGTTTCCAATTCCTTTTGATGTCAAACAATAGCAGGTATCTCTCTAGTCCCTTAGGTCACTAATGTGCTTGGTTCTGTTGTCAGGGTAGCAGTATAACCCTATCTTTCACAAACAAGTGATAATTTTTTTTTTTCCAGCTTGAGCAAAGCATCTTACATTCATTAAGTGAAATGCCCCTAGAGGCCAATCTCTATGCCATCGACATGGTTCAAGCATTATATACTTTAAAAAATGTATAATAATTTTTCTATTGTAAAGTATTGAATTGTTTTAAAACATTAAATATCTTACTTTTTGAGATAAATAAAAGGTACCTAGCTTTTCCAAGACAAGACTGAAATGATCTATGAGAAATGCCAAGTCATGACAGATTCATTGTTTTGGGAGTAGAAAAATTCATAACAATACTATGATCTTTGCTGTTAAATTTTGGAACTAAGATTAGACCTAAATAAGGAGAAAATTTTCATGATGATCTATTCAATTTTTGTATCCTCTGATCAATCCCATGGCATTTTTGAGAAATTGATTAAGGCAGGAGAGAGGGGAGAATTGCAGGTCGTCACTGACCCTTCTTTCCTTGTTTGTTTACTCTCTTTACAAAGTGGCAGGACAAATTACCTCCCACAGCAGCACAGGTTAATCAAAAGGCCCAGAGGAGCAAGAAGATGAGACATTCATTATTGATATTTCAGTACAGTATCTTTTTCCATCTTGGTTGTTTCGAGGCAGATGACTAAAGCTTCTTAGCCCATAAACCCCAGGAAGCAGAACTAATGACATAGAACTTTATGATGTGTTCCACCCTGGCCATTTTATTAAGTGCAGAATACTCCCAAATTCAGAAACGATGCTAGATGCAGTCGTTTTCCAGTAATATTGGAAAATGTTACTTATAATGCCCATGTTTAGTCTTTTTTTTTTCCTAACAGGATATAACTTCTATCATTAGAAGGTGTTCTCTTGGGATGAAAATAAAAGGCTATAGAGTAGGCAGCATTAGTTTTATTTGGGGAGGAGGTGGGAGTAGGGGAAATAACCAAGGATACCATCTTCATTCCAATTATGCAACTTAGAACTTTGGGAGCTTACGAGGAAGAAAAGCACCAAATACCTTCACCTTCAGCAGGATCTTCTGGCAAATATGCCTGTTTTTTGTCTGTTTATTTTTCATGCCTCTATTGATGTGAAATAATTATTTCTATTGTGTTTTCCTGTAAACTTACTTTATGTCAGTCAATTATCCTCTTTTCCTCTCGTTCCTCTTTTTCAAGAGCCCCCGACCTCAACATGGTGAAAGTTTTCATAAGACGCAGAGCTGAGTGTAAGGCTCCCTCTGCCCCCTCTCTAGCAGTGTCAAAATGAATGTCTCTAAGTTTCCATAAATTGAAATGAGGATAATAACACATTATTAGTATTGCTGAAAAATTCACATTTCTTATACAATGTCTAACTTGATAACTGTTAGTTTTCTTCTATAGCACAACCAACTGCCACCGACTGAGAAATCATATTCTCTCATGATGGCCTTTATAGCTTTATAAAAGCTCCCTTATCACTGGCCAATTTTCTAAGTTAGGCACACCACAAGTCAGTACTAATTTTGTCATGAAATGTCCTAAAGATATTCTAAGAAAAGAGATTCTATGAAAGAACATTGAGTGCCACTGAATCAAGATTTATGTTACATAGCAGTGATTTGCCTGCTAGTCTCCCACATGGATGATTAGCCGAGGTCTCTATTTAGGCCACTAGATGCCCATCTTACATAGAGGCTGTGATATTTTAACTCCTGGAGTAATTGGGGTGTATTCATAATAAAATCAGCTCAAATCTAATTTATCAATTTTATGAGGTCTGAAATATGATCAAAGCTTCCATTCGGTGCCTTGGGAAAAAGCTGCTTGCAAAGATAACAAAGGGCATAATTCAAATGCTTTCTGACTTGACTGCTCCTTCACATCAAGACAGAGTATTTTATGGTTAGTGACCGTCTCCTCACACATATTTTGGATTTTCCCATTTAAAGGCACAGCTGTTGACATCAGTGATGGAAATTTCCATCTCTTAGTCTGTCCTCTTGATTGTTTTTTTCCTGTTTGCACAGAGGATTTTAGGTGGCTTTCCAGAAAATACATATGAAAAGGATCACTAAAAGGAGTTTCAAAACAAATCAGATATTTGTGACAGAAAGAAAAATCATAGCAGCAGGAAATTTCATTTTGCTTTTTACACAAGATCTAACTTATACTGATGAATTGCTAGTATGATGATTATTTATACAGCTCCTATAGATCTTAAACATTTAATTTCTGTTTTTCTTTGTTTTTTTGTATTGTTTTGCTTTTTGTTTTTTGTTTTTTTGTTTGTTTTGAGCAAGCCCAGTGCTCTTGTAGGGTTTAATGATTCTAATGACTAGAAGGACATTTTTCTAAGCTAATGTAAAAAAAATGACAAATACTTAGTTTCATAAGATGCCATCTCACTAAAGACTTGACTTTGTGGTTTCTCATATTTCACATTGGTGTTGACTCCTTGGTGATAGCTAATGGTACCTTTTTCAGCAGTGTTTTCAGCTGCAAATGAAATAACAAATACTACAAAGCCTTATAAAGTTAAAATATTTATGAATATATTTACAAAGTTAAAAATATATCAAAGTATGGTATTAGCGTGATGCTTCATTTATTCTAGGTAATGTGATGTGGTTAATATAATTTTTCAGCTTAGCACTTGTCTGTGCCACTTTAGTTTGGTTGCCTGGAACATGATGCCTCTGTGGCTGATACAATGGGTTGGATACCTATAGGAACACTTAACGTTTCTCCATGGAAAGACATGTTATACTTTCAGACAATTCTCCTTGACCCTACAGTTATCGCACACAAGTACAGAATTGCCCCTTAGCATTTTGAGTTTTAACGTTTATTGAGTAGTTCTTGTTTTCAGCCCCTATAAGCACTTTACATTATAAAGTATCTACATAAAATAGATAATTTATATGCATTATTTATTGTAATACTCACAATAATATAATGAGGATGGGCATAATTGCCACCTCCACTTTGTAAATGAGGCTTAGAAAGTAAAAACATGTCATCACACCCAACCAGGAAATGACAGAACTGGAATTCAAACCTAGGTCTGTCTGTCTCATAATTCCTAATGCTATGTTGTATTCCAAAAAAACACAAAGGCTTCCTCTTGCTTGACTTCGAGACCTATAGAATAATTCTTTGAAAAAAAGCAAGATTTTATTTAACTTTTTCTTTTTCCCAGAAAAGGCATACTGGCAATGTTTTTCATCAATTAAAAACTTCTATTTTGAAAATGCAAACATTCCCAGTTCTATAAAATATTGACATATGTAAAGTCTCCTAAAAGCTTGGGGTTTTTATATGTGAAGGCTTTACTTCTTGTTTTCTTTTTGAAATAAAACATCAATGAGAATTTTGAAGGAGTTACCATAAATCTATCCTTTTTTTTTTCCTGTAAAACCAGCAAAGTACATGACAAAAACAGTATGTGTTAACTTTTGCACCTCACCAAGAAAATTCAGCCCTATAATTATTTCATATAAATAAGACTTTTCACCAGTGCTACATTATTTAGTTAATTTTAAAGGCTCTAGAAAGATGTTATGCAGAAGACATTCCAAATTATCTGATGTTAGAAGAATGCTAGTTTTAAAACCTCTTGCACTCCATGTGCTAAAAGCATTTTTGGCAGCATGAAGGTAGGAATGGATAGGGACATGTTTGCCTGAGTTCTCCCGGGAAGGTTTGGTGGTGGATGTATATGAAGGGCATGATCTGTGGTCTCCAAAGCTGAATATGTACACCTAAGAAAGATTCTGAAAGAGCTTTTTTTCATTCCTGTCTTTAAAAGTTTCCATTTTGTGTGTTTTGTAATGTACATAATGTTTACAGTTGCACATGTAGATTCTTTATATTTATCAAATGTAGAAATTCATGAATTGGATGATACTCTATTATTATTATTATTACTTTATTTTGCTGGTAAGAATGAGTGATCAAAAATAATCAGAGACTCCAAGCATTAAGTAAAAAGTCTTCTCTGACTCTAATGGACTAATCTTAAAAAAATAAAGTGAGCAACACTATGCTTAAAGCCATGATATTTGGGATATTTAATGATAAGGATTGAAAACATGATCCATAATTATCATCTTAAGGAAAGGCAGGAAAGCCACTTCATTAACTGACCATTGGCATGTTGTAGGAGCCATGATTGACCTACTGTATCAAAAAGTGACCAAAAAGGAACATCTTTATATGGCATCCATTGAATAGACTGCTCCTACCACTAATTGAAGTCACTTGTGTTTTGTGCACAAACTTGAAATCACCCAATAATTTAAAACCATTTTAAAGTAAATACAATGTATTATTAGTATTACATAGTCTATACATATGTGTTCATATATGTTTGTGTGATTTTCTTTTCTCTATTTGTAGGGCATCATAATTTCCCAAATTATTTCCCAGGTACAATATTTCCCAAATTTCCCAGGTACAATATTACCATGACAAGACTTTGGAACAGCATAGTATACACAATCATCACTTAGTTATTATTTAATATACTTTGACAAATATTTATGCCACACACAGAGAAATATACGTCTGTGACATTTCCTCTGTATTGACCACATTATTGTGCAAGTATGCTTACAGGACAATATAAGAGGCCAGAATCTCCTAGTATTCTCAACATTAAGACATAATCTTCTTCATATTTCCTGAAGGAAATGACAGGTTAATGTTATGGATGAAATTATTATGGCTTGGCTTCCTTGAGACACAAGCTGTTAGTAAAAAAGAAATTAATAAAATAATAAATGAAACAGCAATTCCTCTCCCTTTTTTCCTGTCTTTTGTGTTACGTCATAAGCAAAACTAATATAATAGCCACTAATTATAGGAAATCTTCCAGACTTTGTAATTGGATCTTTTATTTTTCCTACGGCAACTGTGAGATAAGAATTTATTCACATAGCAGCCCTAGTTCATTCCCAGGAACACTTACCAGTGTCTCTTTTGGGAATGTTAAAACAAAGAGACTCATGGACATATTTAGGCATATTGGCTAAACTGGTGCCTTTTTAAGAGTCTGCAGGTCTATCATTGCCAATTCTTTGATCATCTACTATCAAAATGACTTTTAGGCAGCATGATTGGACTCAAAACTCAATACTTGACTTCTAGTCATGCCTCCAGTTTTTCCTTAAACACGATTTGGTGCCAAACACTAAACTTTGTAAACTGTAATGTCACCATTTGTGAGAAAAATGAAAAGAATCTTTGCATTTTTACATTTCGCAGCATTGCTACATGTGAAAGAGCTGTGAAAACTATATACCAGTGTAACTCAACATATCTTTATATAGATATAAATCTATTATTTTTGAATGTGAAATATATATTTTCTTGACAAATATCATTCCATTACGTGCATGAATAGGATAAAGCATAGTCTTTTCCATATGCTTCCCAGTTCAGTTTTTAATTTTGTTCTAGAAAGACGCTATCAATTAAGAGTTTAATTAAACAATTAAATGTTTCCAAAGGAAATGGTTCTTTAGAAAATATGTTGACATATCAATGTCTATGAAATAATATAAATAGATACAGTTATAAAAATAAAATATAGAACAAATACACAGCTACCGTATTCTTGGCATACATTTATACCTCAAGAAATAAACTTGGTAGTATGATTAGAGAACCAAATATAAAAGATTAGAAGCTGGACTAAAAGAAAAATTAGAAAATCAAGAGTCAGTAATAGTTGCAAGAGGGAAAGTAAAACAGTGAAAGTAATGGTTGAATCAATGTGGAAACAATATTTGGTAAAAATGCATATGTATTTGATCTTCAAATAATATATCAATATTAAAATTGCATATCTTGGAAGAAAACTCATGTCAAATACAGTCAATATACATTATAAATTATATCTTAAATAAATAATTATAAATTATAAAATTTCTCAGAGTACATTCTTTCCAAGTTGTATTAGTTGGGGATTTTGTCTTCACTCATTTTCATTAGGGAGACTGGTTTCCTATTTGCTTTCTTTTTCTTTTTCCTAAGCTGTAATGCTGTAGAATAAAGCTAACCAGGTTCTTGTCATGCCTGGCTCATGCCCTCTTTCTGACAAGCTAGTCCGGTAGCTTCCTCAGCAGTGAAATGGGATACGTAGTTCCTGAGTATCTCAGAGGTTAAATCACTTGCTCAAGTTCACACAACAGTGGTAAAGCCAATGTTTGGACCTGTGATTTCCCAACTATAATATTCTGCCTCTTGAGACAGTATACTTAAATTCCAAAGAGTAATTCAGAAGAAATGCCATATTCTGCACGAAGGCTCTCAATTATTTTATTTTCTACCATTTTGTTACATAGAGGTTATTTAATTTAAAAATATGATTTACCTAAAGGCGATTTTATACTACATTAATTCTCTTCTTGAAATGGTAAATTTGGAAATAATTAACATTCTTTTTGATCAGGCACTGAGTAGATGCAATAGACAACTTTTTTGTTTTTAACGAATTTATCTATTTAAATATAGAGGATTAATATCATATATTGGGATAAAAGGTAATAGATTTAAGAACCTTCTCATTTATCTTCATAAAATTCATTACACATAGGGTTAGGGACCTATAAAAATACAAGGACATATAGACTCATTACATTTTAACAAAATTCTAAGAAAATGCATTTCCTTCCCAAGGCATTTGTTTAATTTCCCTTCCCCTCACCTATTTTTGCATACCTTTAATCAAAGTAAAATCTAAACTAAAAATTTAGAAATTCCCAAATTATTTTGCTGTTGATAAAAGGCTACTACACACGAAATGAGCCTTTTCTGTGACACGTCGTGTATCAGAGGGTTTGCAATTACTTGTTCGTGCCTTTAAGGAAGTTAAGAGCAACTCACCCGTCATTTTAAATTTGATTTTCAAACAGCAGTGTGCCAGAAATTTGGCTTAAATAGACCAACAAAGCATGGCTTCTAGGTGTTCCTGATGGGCAGGCATTCTTCAATTAAGTTTCTAGGGATTGTTTTATTTAATTACAAGGACAGTTTACCACATAAACTGCTCCTGATTGAATTTCTAAACTCAAGTCTGCTGAATAAAGGCAAATGAGTCATCAATAAAAACTTCAGTGATTCAGATGCCAAGACCTTTGTGACAGGTACATACGCTAAGCCATGCACTTCTGCATTTTGAACTTTTAAAAACACAGACATCCCTTTCCTAATGTTGTTATCTTTTTTCCTATACTGGGCTGGGGAGCCAACGGACCTTAATTCTAATCTGGCTCTGCTGTATACAGCTCTGTTATCTTGGGCAAAGTATCTAACCCTCCAGATGACACTTCAGTTTCCTCATCTGTGAATTGAAAGGTTTGATTTAGATTTCCTCTAAGCTCCAATCATTCTAGAGCAGTGTTTTTAAACAGGATTAGTGTGTTTTGTTGTGTAGATTTAATCATACATGTAAACAAATGTAATAGGTAGACCAGAATAGAGAACATCAGGGAGCAATACTTAGAGTAAGAATAAATATTGTTTGTAAAACTTTGTTTCAGATATGTGTAAATATGTATACTCAGCCACAGAGTAAAATATATTTAATAATTTGCATTGTGGGTCATGATAAAATATTGTGAAAAGAACTTGTGTAGAATCTTAACCAGTTTCTCCACTCTGTATGTAAAGGTTAGTTTTCAAATGAAAACAATAAATCACATTTATTCCCATTACAGAATTTTAGTTGTCACAACCTTAAAAATGCCATGCCCCAAGATAATAACTCCCAAATTAAAGCCAACATAAATCAAGATCATTCATGCCTGGGATAGATATAATACAGGTTTATTTGATTATCTACCTTAAATTTGGTCATGAAAAAGCAGAAATGAGTTTAAGGAACTAAATAAAATTTTGCTTTAAAAATGTGCATTTTTAAGTATTCGATGCATCCTGAAAGTCAATTAATGGCTAAATTCCAATGTTAGCTTTATCGCACCCTGTTCCTTTCAGAAGATGAGTCTGATAATTGCTATCTAAGATTTGCATATTAAATCAAGATGACTAATAATTACCGAGCCTCAGTAGATAGTAATTAACGTAGTCTTCTTAATTTATTTGAATTTTCTTTTCATTTCTAGGCTATAAAATAGATTTAAGTAGTATTGGTTTTAGAAGACTTCAAGTGGGAAGAATTATTTGTTTTAATGTAGCCATTTGTATACAGACCACTTAGAACATCTATGTACAATATAATTGCTGGAGTCTTACTAAAATACTGCCTCACGATTCATGGGTATAATTTTACTTCTCTTACAAGTAAAACTGATATTTTGTTGTGCTTTGACCTTCCTCTTGAATGCCACTTAAGATATAGTTGTACTGTGCTTTATTTTTCTCTTTGGAAAAATAATATTAATTATGACATTGAAGTTGTTCAGTTTGAGGATTGTTTTTATAGCCTTCTGCATTTCATAAAGACTGCTTTCTGAGAGAACCAACTTGTGTAGTAATATGTCAAGCACATAGTAAGATAATTTTTTAAAATTAGGAATAATTGTGAAAACTAAAATAAAATTTGATAAATATAAAAGAACAAGAAGGATGTAAAATATGTTTCAATGTCGTATATGATGTTATTAAGAATAACTTTATTCACAGTTAACCAATTTAATATGGATCAAATTAATATCAATCAATTAAAATTGATATTTATTCAATTTTCCTTAGTGTTGCTTGAAATTAAACTCAGCAGCTAATAACTGAGATCTGAACACAGAAGCTTAAACTGCCAGGTTTTATGTTTTTACTTAATAGAAGCCCCAGGTAGACATCCGGGGCTGGAAAAGTGGTCGTACAAAGTCGTTGAGTACCCAGATGCTTCTGTCTTCCTGATCTGTTGCTTCCAGCTTCCAGCCTGAAGGTCACTTTGTGGTCCAAGGTGACTGCTGGAGTACTAACATCCAAATTCAAGGCAACGGAAAAGAGGGAAGACTTACCTTCTCCCTTTGGTGTCTGGAAGGAAGTTCCAGACAACACTTCTCACATTTCTGTAACCAGTGCCAGTCACATACCTACCTGTGAGGAAAACTGGGTAATGTAGTTTTTCAACTGGGCAGATTTCTCTTACAAAGAAAGAGAGAATGGATATAGAACAGGAGCCTTTCTTCTTTTGTTTCAGATAACAGGCCAATTTCAGGGTATTTTCGTTTGTTTATTTTCTGGTTTTTTTTTTTCCCCTCAAAAAGCAGTCCTCATTACCCAATAATACTGAAGGATTTATTAAATAATCTTTTATAAACACTGTGCTTTTTATTCAAAAACAAGTTAAACACTTTTTTTAGTATCACAAATTCAGAAAAATTAAAGTGATTTGAAGAAAATTTTTGGACTAGAAAAGCACTTTAAAGATCACCATCAAAATTCTATATTCTCCAAACGAGGTAACTGGCACTAGGGTAAACTAGGTGAACTACTCAGGGTCTAAGAGCCAGGACATGAATACGGGTCTCTTACGGTTTACGCTGCTGCTCTTCCTGCTACATTGTGATGGTCTTTATTAACTAACTGATGTGGCATTTTGCACTTTGCTTCTTTAAAATGAACATGAGAATATAAACATTATTACATCTCTGTAAATCAGATCAAATAAGGTAGTTTACATGTGGATACTTTCTATTTTAAGTTTTATTCACAGAAAGGAAAAGTCTTGTCAGAAATATGCTATTGGGTTGCATTATGGAAGTTCACTTATAAGGCATTTGTTAGGAATTGTCCATCAATACATGAGCGGATTAATAAAATGTGGTATATGTATACCATGGAGTACTATTCAGCTTTAAGAAACAATGGTGATATAGCACCTCTTGTATACTCCTGGATAGAGTTGGAATGCATTCTACTAAGTGAAGTATCCCAAGAATGGAAAAACAAGCACCACATGTACTCACCATCAAGTTGGTATTAACTGATCAACACAAAGTGTACATATAAGAATAACATCTATTGGATGTTGGGCAGAGGAGGGGGAGGAGGGGACAGGTATTTGCATACACAAAGAGTGCAATGCACACCATCCAAGGGATGGGCACACTTGAAACTCGGACTTGGGGGGGAGTGGGAAGGCAAGGGCAACATACGTAACCTGAACATCTGTACCCCCATAATATGCTGAAATAAAAAAAAAAAAGAATTCAGGATATGTTCTTGTGTAAGGAATATGTAGTGTTTCCACAGCTGAACCACAGAAGCTCATTTAACCCTTAATGTACATGAGTAGCATACAAATAATACTATAGAACCATTCTGTTTCACTTATTTAGTAAGTATTTAATGGATATCGACATTATGTTCCAAGCATTGTACTATATATTGCAAACTAAACAGACTTGGTCACTACCTCACAGAGATTACTATGTTGCCAAGATGACAAACATTAAACAAATACGTAAAAGTGTGATGAGTGCTTCCACCGAAAAGAACAGGTTCCCAAGAAAACATTTTAGCTGGGAGGCGTAGGAGTAAATGCAATGTTCTGAGGGAAGAGGCAGGGAAATAAAAAGGGCCAAAAGGTAAACATTCTTACCTTCTAACCCCTGCTTCACTCCAAGGATTGTTACTGATTCCTATAAAGAGAAGAATTATAGAAATATAATTTTTTTTGCACTAGAAAAATACATTGAATGCATCTCTCTCCTCTGTCCCCTGACATCCAGGTTAGAAACTTTTCATTCCTCTCCATTTTCTCCCTTTCTCCTATACATGTATTTGTGTATCGTAACCTGCTCTGTAGTCCATGAAGCTTCAAATGCCTGTGAGCAAAAGGTTAATAACTATTCCCTTTCCCATTCTCCTTCAGTTGACTTCTTAGCTCTGTTTCCTTGGAAACAGATAAAGATGATATGTGTCAATTATATTACTAAGCCACATTGATGATGTTAACAATGACTCCTGAGATAGAGAGGATCACTGGTAAGCAAACACCACAGTAACAAATATTGCAGATAAGATCCACTGATGGATGCTAAAATTTATGGGCAAAAGTTCCAGAAGAAACTGGTTTTACATGTCTCAAGTTATCTTCCCCAAGATACTTACTTATCAACAACAAAGAGAAAGCTGGTAACTTGACAGTGGACAAACTTGGCAGTCCTCAACTAACCAAGTTGTCAAGATAAATATCTGCAGTAATAAGACATATGGACATGACGAACCACTTTATATAATACACTGAGAAGGATACATCTTTTTACAGTATTCCAACCAAAAATGCATAATCTTACTCCAAACATGAATAATTGGACAAACCCAAATTGAGGGGCATTCTACAAAATAACTGAACAATATTCTCAAAAATTGTCAAAATCATGAAAGAAAAGAAATACCTGAAGAACTCTTATCAACAAAAAGACACTAAGGAGATATAGCGACTAAATGCAATGAAAAAATTGGTGAAATTTAACTAAGACCCACGATTCAGATAATAATATTGTATTGATAATTATGCTATGGTTATATAATTGCTAACATGGGAAATGGGGTGAGTGTGTAAGGGAATTTTTTGTACTATTTTTACTCCTTTTCTGTATGTCTAAAATTAGGTCAAAATAAGACGTTTAAAATGAAATTTACGTAGAGATGTGCAGCCAACAAATGGTGTAAGTATAGTGCTATTTGTACACATGTGTATTAGGCAGGTTGTAATAGTAGCACCGAGTTTAATTTGAATATAAGGAGTACTGAAACAAAAAGAAAAAAATGAGCCCTGGTTCATAGACCCTGTCTGGACTAGGAAAGCTATAAATGCTTGATGGTGTCATCTTACTTTGGAGCTCCTATAATGCAGTGACTCTTTAAGTTGGCACGCCCCTTCCATACAGAGTTGTTACAATTGATATTGGCTCATGTGAGACATGCAGCTTTTAAATAGGGTGACTCCCATACCTGCTGAATGTGGACCTTCTGGTATTTGGATGGAGGTGCTTTACTGCATGGATTGCTGCAAATTTCTGAAAAGACTCTCAGAGAAGGAGAATGCTTGGCCCTACTATTATAATGGCTGGCAAGCTCTGGTTCCTTGCTTGTATCCTTGATACAGTAATGCCAAGTACTCCATAGACCTCATTTTCCATGTTCAAGGAGGGAAAAGACTTCTTTAGCCCAAGTTTCAAGTCATGAGCAGATAACCATCATTAATGAGCATTAGCTTAGGATCAGTACACGCGCTCCCAAAATCAGCCAATCTGTGACACCCTCACTCCAGTGGCCATGTTTCCGAAAATAAGCCCTTAAGTAACAGCCTCACTCCATATGATTCCGAAAGTTAATTAGTCATCGACAGCCCCAAGCTTTTGAAAGTTTGCTAATGATAGACCCTCAGTCCTAAACATCAGCCAATCAGTAATAGCCCCCACAGTTCTAGAGAACAGCCAATCAGTAGGTGCCTCACTCTAGTGACTGTGTTTCTGAAATGTCAAGGGTTAACAGCAGTCTTACCCCATAGTCCACTCTAACACAGTTGGAAGTCCATCAGTCCCTAAGCAATCCCACCTGCTTCCCGAAACACATCATCAGCTCTAACTTTGTTTCAGGAGATTGTACCTCACAAGTACAGTTCTCTCATGCTGGCAAACAGGAAGTTTACATTTTGCATCAGATACTAAGTTCGATTTATTGTTAGTTCTCAAGTTTGCAGCTCTTTCAATGGTTCGAGACTTGTTTAAGTTTAATTATGAGTTTCGACCTGTAAGTGACCAACTCGGTGACAAAGCTTGTGAGATGATCAAATTCGATCTTTTCAATTCCTGTGTCAATTGCTATTATCCATTTTCGTTTGCATATAAGTAAACTCCGGAGTGTCAAAATGCAACGTAGATTCCATGATAAGTTTTATAAACAATGAATGTGCATTAAGCAAAGAAAAGCCCCTCTCAAACTCTTTGTGTAGTATGCAACCGTGTATTCAATACTGAAAATAGTGGAAAGTCAGATATAAACCAGCATATACTAATAGCTAAGCATAAGAGATGTGTGATTTCCTCAACTCGTACAAAAGAACTTGTACAATAAAATAACATTTTTATTGAAATAAATTCAGATGAAGAAGATGAAATAATTGCAGAAGTTATCTTCCACCTTGTATATCATTACCAGGCTTTAAACTCTAAAGACTGGATATACTGCTACCACAATTATTTTTTATGCAACATTATAAGTAAATTTGCAAATGCTATAGGACAAAATCTACTGCAATAATAATAAATGTAATACCTCCATTTACTATTACAGAGATTATTACAGCTTAAATGTTTTACCTTTTTATGGCATAGGCATGAATACAAGTAATCATAATTTGGATAAAAATTTTCTTTACTTGTATAATATTTTTCTCATGAAAAATGACTTGCTTACAAGTCTATTGTGAGTAACATCCCTTCCAGGTGAGACTCAGAAACAATAGCAGATTTTTGCAGACTCTCTGATTTAGTAATTAGAAAAATTATACTTCTTTTTGTGCCAATAATACAAATATAAATTTGATGGGTATTTACATAAAGTTGCAATGTTTATTCAGAGTTAAAGCAAAGCATAAAAGAGTCTATGGTTGGTGTTGGTGCTTTGTCCATATTCTACATTATCCTACTCAAACAGCATCAGATGTCCTTTATGTTGACAATAAAATAATCGTCATGAAATTTATCTCTTGTTTCAGCATTTACTCTGTTCCAAGTGAACTACTGAAGAATTTTTATACTTGTTTGCATTCAGTATTTTTCAGTTCTCTCACATTTCAAAGTCATTGGCTCTCTAACAATAGAGTTGAAAGGATCCTCAGTTAACTCAAAGCACTGAAATTATGCTTTGATTCTGTAGAAAAGACCCCTCAAATTTTTGCTGACTTTTTAAATAGCCCATTGAGTGAAGCCTACTTACATCTTTTTCATACCTTTACATATCTCTTTAGCAACAGAATTTTACAATTTGAAAGAAGAGTGGAGATTGTTATTGTCCTCCCTTGCTGTTAAAGAGTTGTTGGATTTATTAAAGAAAAAATTCATGAAAAGTTTGTCCCTTATATGCCAAGGCTGTTTTAAAAGGAACAACATAATTTAGGAACGGGGAAAAAACCTATCTTGAAGTAGATAATTATTATGATATTTATCACAACCGTATATTGAAATGGATTTTATGCCTTGTAGAATTTGATTCTTTAATATTTATGTTGCTAAATACTCTTCAAGAATGGAACAAGTAGATTTATCATATGTATTCAAAGTAGAAGAGAATCAAAATTCAGAACAAGATTCTTTTTTGTTGGTGTTTAATATTTTAAAAAGTTGTAGTTCGAGTGATACAACCTAATCCTAAAGAATAAAACACAATTTATGTCATGAAAGATGATACTATGTCCTTCAGCAAAAGAACAAGTCCCAGAGTTGTTAAATTATGGCAATATGTATTCAGAATCCTAGCTTATAAGGCTAGTTTTTAAACACACTTTCTCATTAATCATTGTTCAATTGACGAAAGAATGAAGTAAGTTGGGTGTGACCCCTGTGGAAGGTATGTTACATTGTAAATGGAACATAGAGTCTAACTGCAAGGAATTTTATGAGCAAATTCTGTAAAACAAGGAGCTGTTAATAAAAGCCATGTCATTAAGGAAATATTCAAAAACGAAGCATGTAATTTAGATACTTATCATTATTTTAGATAAACAATTTATAAATTTTAAGAGTAAGAAGGTTCTGTACACATTTTTCCGTTTATCTCAAAATGTGCATAGGAAATTAGAAATAATTCAAATTTAACTGAATGTGTATTTTTATTTACAAACTCTGGCAACCCTACCTGGGGGGGTAGGGGTGAGAATTGTCCTGTTGAGAACCACTGGTTGAGGCCAAGATCAACTAGTATAGCATTCTTATGATTATTAGTTAGTGACTTTATTATTAACATTTATATTTCTCATAATAATCTTATAGATGCCATATTTTCCTGAGAATAAACACATACTTTATTTTGAAATGTAATAAAAATATAATTTTAAAAGGAAATTTAACATTAAAGTATTTGGGAGTGTTGAAATCTTGTTTTATTGTAGCTAATTGACATCTTCAAATTGCTCATTAAAGGTTTATCATCCTGCCAGATTAAAGAATGGACTTGGGTTTGTTATATATACATGTTCATGATTCCATTTTAAAGTCTGGGAATAATAATGGGGGAGATACACAGGCAGTATGTATACTTACAGTGAATTTTGAAAGTTGGAGATAGTCCATACTAAAGTTTTGGACTAGTGATGTTGCAGAAATATTTTTAAAAGAGACTGTAAACAAAATAATCATATCCGTTTTATAAACTAAGAAGTAATATGGACCGATATTGAAATGGATTCTACATTTGCAATTATATTATTTTTCTTTTAAAATCATTACTTTTGAGGTCAAGTGATTATTTTTGAAATAATTCAGAAGACATGCTTTAATCACTTAGCAATACTGCCATGTCCAAAATTAGCTTGTTCTGGTCATAACATATTTCCCGCAAGTGTGGGTCAAAAGTAATTTCTCATATTAAACTAGGATGTTGGTTGCAAGCAAGAGAAACAAACACTGGCTGTCTCAAGCCAAATGGAGATTTATTGGAAGGTATTGGACTCTCCCATAGCTGCACACAGACTCCAGCACAAAGGAATTTTAACCAGACCTTCCTTCGTCTTGGCTTCTCGTATTCCAGGTTCAAAGTAAAGGGTAAAAGAATCCATTTGGATAAGATTAGGAGATGTGGCCTCACCACAGTAAGTGAAAGGAAAGATAGTTCACTTTAGATTTCCACAGAAAGAATCAGGGTTCTCAGTCCCATCACTGCTATACACAGTGGGAAATTCCCATTCACCTCAGATAAGAAGGAAGATTGGGGTTGGATAGGAAAAAAAAGAGAATGAAAATATATAGAGAGAGAGAGAGGGAGGAGGGAGTACATACAGACATACACACATATGCATACACACATCTATAATTTGCTTTTGGATTTAAAAAAATTAAGTAAGATTAGTCAGGTAGTGAAATCAGACATACAGTGATTAAATGGTTAAAATGGTTAAATACTTACAGCAAAGGAAGACACTTTGCCTCAAGTAGTGTAACTTTCAAATAGTTTCATCTTACATTTGAATTTAGGTGCCATCTAGTGGCAATAGATAGCGTTCCCTGCCCCACCAAGGTTAACAGAAAATTTATGGTGGTTTTCTAACTTGTAATTGTAATCATCATTGTTTTAATTCTGTAGTCCATAGAATTCCCAAGGATTTAGACTCAGCTGTACCTATTTCCTAATTTGGTAAGTGAACTATGAAGTAGTATGTTAGGAAGAAATAAAATGAGTGCAAAAGGTAATGCACTAAATGGTAGATTATGTTAAAAAGGAATGGTTAAAATTGAGGGCATAGCATTTTGCTTTACTTACCATTGAATTCCCAGATCTTACCCAGTATCTGTCATAAAATGGTTGTTCATACTCTATTGGTTCTTCAAGAAAATAAAAAGAAATAAAAGGTGAAAAATAAAATTGTCATTATTTTTAGAAGATATTGTCATATATACAGAAAACATAATTTACAAACTATTAGAAATGAGAATTAAATAATATCACTAGATATAAAGTCAAATAACTAGCAGTTACAAACTAGAATGTATATGTTTTTTAAAAATTGGACACATTCACAGTAGCATCATAAAAAAATATGTTTTTCACCTCTTAGTCTGATAAAAGTTAGAAAACTGAAAAGTGCCAAGTATTGGTGGGGCTGTGGAGATATAGGAAACTTCATGTACTCCAAGAGAGTGGGAGAATAGAAAGTGCAGCCACTCTGGAGAGGAACACAGCACTATGTAGACCAATTAAGTATATATGTACCCTAATAGAAAGCAATTATGCTCCCAGGTAAAGATTGCCAAGGAATTCTTACACAGCTCCATAAAAAGGGACACACATAATGTTATTTGTGGTGGTGACAGAGGTGAGTTTACTGCAAAAGTAATAAAGCTAAAGTCAAGAGAAGGCTTAGCAATGTGTTCACATGGTTATATGTTTTATTGTAAGATTTACAAAAGTAAGGTATTTTAGCTATTAATATTACCATAATTTCCCTCCTGTCAAGTAGTGTTGGAGGAGCCAGGGACCTATTTGGTTTGCACCAAAAGGAGATAAGCTGGAGATACATGTAATTCCAGTGCAGTGGGATCCATTTATGTCATTTTCAGTCACTTCCTATGTATATTTATCATGGGCACAGTTATAAAATCGTTAATAAATATGTGGAACAGGGCCATGTTTAGCTCTTCCCTTTAATCTTGCCAGAAAAAATAACTGCCTCCCCAGTAGCTGAAATTGCAATTACTTAGGTATTTTACAAGAGTTACCTATGTTTTTTCTTGGCTGCATTTAATAGATGGGGTATTTTAAACACAAATGTCAACTTGGAGTTTTCTTTTATGTTCCCTATTATAAAGCCATTGGATTTTGTGGTCTTCGTCATCCCTGACAATCCAGAATATTAGAGGGAGTGAAAATATTCATCTAGAGTGAAGGAATTCTGTGTTTTTTTCACAGTACTGGTACATGGTTTGTTTCATTTGTGAAGAATTCATTGAACTACATATTTAGGACATATGTATCTTTCTATAAGTATGTTACACTTAATGAAAAGTTGAAAAGATGAATGCGAAATGAAAAAAAAAAACTTTTTTGGAAAACTCCAACTGAGAGAATTAATCACTGTACTGAAATATACACTAAAGGAAGTTCTTTAGGCATAAGGAAAAGATCCTTAGAAGACTAGAAATGAAGAACATCAGAATGGATGAGTGTCTGTTTACATATAAGGAAAAATTGACTCTACAAAGGTGAAAAAGAGGATACAAAGCAATGTTGCGCTTTGTGGATATTAAAATTATGTAGGATAAAATTCATGAATGAATTTCAATTTGTATATCTTCTTGAACTCTTTATCATTGTTTGTTTATACAAACTAGATTTCCTTTACTTGTTTTGACTTGGAATTATTTCTGTCTGCAACATTCTAGTGGCTTTATTGCTAATGTAATTGCTCTCAGGTTTACAAAAAAGTCAATGGAATTTTTTCTCTGTTCTGTGGAAAACACTATACATGGATATCCTTAATGTATACTATAGTATAAAAATTACTTTTTTTGAAAATTTTTGAAATACCCCTTAATAACTGAAAAGTAATTAGAAAATAATCTTAAATGACCAGCCACCAAATTGATTGTTTTCATTATTATTATGTGTATTCAAATTTATTTTTAAATGCCATCATAAGAGACTGCTATCAGAAGTAACAGAATATATTTTGGGGGTTTTTCTTTATTAAACTATGAAAGACTAAAGCAGAAATACCTAAATATTACCAGTTTCTTACTGTTCAAATTATGAAGACAAAATGAAGGTAATTTTGATTTTAAGATTTACCCCCCATCAAATTATACAAATAATTGTTACATGTATAAAATAATGATGTAAAACATGTAAAAAATATGATGCTGATATCCCTTTAATATGTTCACTTCACTTTATTTACTTCAACAAATATTTTTAAATGAATTTTATTGTGCATATTTAAGGGATACAACATGATATTACGGGATGCATATAGATAGTAAAAAGGTTATTATACTAAAGAAAATTAACATATCTATCATCTCACATAGTTACCCATTTTTCGGTGGTGGTGTTTTGGGGGTAAGAGCAACAAATATTTTTTTTTGTTTTTGGAGACAGAGTCTCACTCTGTTGCGTGGGCTAGAGTGCCATGGCGTCAGCTTAGCTCACAGCAACCTCAAACTCCTGGGCTCAAGCAATCCTGCTGCCTCAGCCTCCTGAGTAGCTGGGACTACAGGCACGCTCCACCATGCTCGGCTAATTTTTTTCTATATATATGCATTTTAATTGTCCAGCTAATTTTTCTTTCTATTTTTAGTAGAGACGGGGTCTCGCTCTTGCTCAGGCTGGTCTCGAACTCCTGAGCTCAAAAGATCCACTCGCCTCGGCCTCCCAGAGTGCTAGGATTACAGGTGTGAGCCACCGCGCCCGGCCACAACAAATATTTTTAAAGTGACTGCTAAATGCCAGACGTGAGGCCATGTGCTAGGGACACAATACAAACAAGACAGTCTTGGTCTTTGTCCTCCAGGGCTTACAGTCTACTGGGGAATACAGTCAGTTAAACAATTACAATACACCTATCATATGGGAGCCATGAGAACTCATGGGAAAGGCACATGAGCTGGACCTAGGAAGAAAAGATTTTGGCCAGGGAGGGAAGATGAGTAGAAGTTTGCTAGTCTGTACTATGACTTGAATCCCCTGTAATCCCTCCCTCTTGTGACATTTCATTCATAAGATTAAGTGTTTGCTGTGGTTCAGGAGCTTTTTTCATCATTTTTAGTTTTGTCCCCAGTCTGATTGTCCTCAGCTCTTCCAAACAACCTAAATCATTTAATGTAATGGGTTACCTCCATTAATTTTACTGAACCTAGACTGGGAAAAAGAGTAAGATAAAGCATCATAGGTAGAATGATTGGCAATTTAAAAATTTGTACAATTTCCAAAAATGATAAGCTCGTACTCAGGGTGTGTTGTAGGGTCTGCCAAGATTAGAGCTACCTTTCTCTATGGAGTGGATCATGTTATGTTTATTTAGATCGAAACAAGCAGAAATTTTCAAGATAGCAGATAAAAAGATTAGTCAAGAGGTTTTGCGGATCTTTTATTGCATATCAAATGCAATGCCAAGCAATATTTTAATATATTTCATAGTGCTTCCAGCCTTCAGTTTGAAGTTGACAATCTTCAATTGTCTGAATGGTTCCAGGCTCTGATACTCAGTAGGATGCCATTTAAGTAAGGTAGAGACTTTCCAAACAGTAATGATTTATGTATGAGTTCTCCTTATGTTTATTTTAGCACTACTGTGTAGCCACAAACCTATCTTTCAGAAAAGCATATGATAACTCTGGCATACTTTGATAAAGAATAATCATCAAGATGGTTAGTCTAATATAATCCCCCTAAAAGCTTACAAGACAGTGCCAGGACCTTAGCTCCTATTTGGCAGTTTCTCCAAGGATATCTCAAAAGTAAGACGAAATATATCTAAGCTTGCCCATAATCGTTCCAGTTTTTGCCTGCTATGTTGGTATTCTATGTGGTGTAGTATTTATTCTTGAGAAAAAATCCTGGATTGGAAAATAAATGCTGTGGGTATCCTGCCAAGGATGGAATCAAATTTAAAAGTTTAACCCTGACAGCTAGGGAGGAGCTGTCTATTTCCTTCCTCCAAAGATTATCAGGTGTCCATATCAGTAAAATGAAAAACCAGAGAAATTATTGAGATATCCATATATTACAATTCAGAGAGAAGATAGGAATGGACTCAAACTGGTTTAATTATTATTTCCGTCCCTATATTCTACAAATTAGTCCTTTAGCATCTTTTGCTTTTTTATCTAAGTTGTAGAGCTAGTCAATGACTAAACCGCACTTTCTGTTGTCTTTGACTATTTTATCTTTATCTTGTTTGCTACTGACCTACTGAATTTTTATAACCTTGATATTCCACTCATGTGCTGAGGCTGAGTGTAGGAGGGGCCCCAGTACTTCCTTTGGGGCCCAGATGTAGAGCAGAACTTCCAGATCCATCTGGAAGGTTTTCTGTTCTTGTGGAAGAGAGCTTGGTATCATAAGAATTCATATTGGAAAAGAACTTTGCATCTCTCATCTCTCCTGATGATGTCTTTCTCTTTTATCATGGGATTGTATATGTTATGAATAGAAGAGTTGTGAAGAGCATGTCACTGAACATAGGAGACTATTTTCCAATTCCATGGTGACAAAAGGTACTTTTACGATTATAAGCCATGGTTAAGCTTATCCCTGATAGCCAGCATGGAGTTGTCTGTTGTCTTGCACTGATGATGTTATCAGGTGTTCGGATGTCAGTAAAAGGAGAAGTTCTGTTTCGAATAGATTTTTCTCATCTCTATGTTACCCCACACACAGAAACCAAAACAGAGCCTTTTGTACATCATTAGCAGCATCATTAAGATGAATATGTAGTAAAGCCTTAATTTGTTAAATATTTAGTATGCTTAACACTATCAAGTGAGTAAAACTGTATTTATTCTAAAAGAAAATACAGAAAATCCCTTATCGATGTATATTTAGCCTACTGAATCATAATGCCTGTCTCAAGTATGCTTAGGACTCAGACATTGTGACTTTAGTCTAGTTCTATGTTTATATGTTGTAAGCTCATCCCCGACCCAAGAGGATGCATTTATGGAAAATTATCCTCCCAAACATAATGACTTAAAAAAATTAATCCGCACTTCTAACAGACCTCTTTTTGATCAGAGCAACGCTATTTTGTACTACATAAATTATAATTTTAACATATTAATAATTATAACCCATTCTAATTAAAAGTAGTTCAAATTTACAAGTCTATTATCACTTAGGTATGTTATAGAAATTAATAATATGGATAATGGCAACACATTTATTTGATAAATTTAAATTCACTGATACAGCAAAAATTTAAAAATCATATTTTATTTATCTTTACATTTGTCCACTGTCTTAAATAATTTAGATCTGACCCAATTTTATTCAGATTTTGGCATATCTTCAAAATGGTTGATTGGAGCAATTTTAATTTTATGTAAATAGAACTTAAGTTATGTACAGATAAGCTGAGTGATGGAATGTAAAACAGAGCCTGAAATTATGGTACAGTTTTGAGCATGTAACTATTCTCCTGCTCTTTGGAATAAAAAAAATCACATCTCAGTCCCTATAATCATAATTTAAAAAACAAGAAATTCAAACATTACTTGCTTTCTACAAGAAATGTTGAAAGTTGTCAAATGAAACTTATTGTTTAAAGGAATTCCATGGGAAACATTTTTAAGAGAATAATAATTTCACATTTAAATATAGGTCTCATGTATAAGAAAAAGTGCTGATAATAGTCATTACAAAAGCACAACGTATTACAAAATTGTATGGACATAATGTGCACATATCCTACCTGAACCACTCTGACACTAATAAATCATTTGGGAACAGCAATTTGGAATTCCAGTATTTGGTACCTGCCTCATAGCCTAGAAGGTAACAGAGGCCACTGAGACCTTCCCCAGCCTAAGATAATGGGCACAGCCCACATTTTTCCCTTTTAGTCATTAGATAAGAGCTGGTGTTGCAGTTCACTTCAGTGATTTTAAGCAATTCACAATTTTTATTGTAAACGTCTAGGGGTGCCCACTCCCTATTCCATCCCATAGGTTTTCCCTATGTGAGGGGCTTTCATAGAACCCTGGGGACTAAAGGAAGTTCCCCCAAGCAGTTTCCTGCTGGCTGCTCCTATATCTGACTCCAAGAATGCGGTAGTACAGTTGGCAAAGCAGTATGTTCAGGGACATGCCAGGTACCCAGAGTCCCCAAAACACTCAAGAGACTGATATTTCTTCGCGTGAAGGAGGGGATCATTTTTGTACTCTGTTCAGAGGCTCCATTAATGGCACTTAAATGTTTCTCAGAAGGTGAACCAAGTTTTGAAGCTCATTTCCTTTAGACCCTGTTCAGAAATATTGATTCAACTTTTAAAAAAGACAAAAATCTTAATGATAGTTTTTGAGCCACACAACTTTGGCTAATTAAATATTTTTCACATCTTCCTATAAAGTTCAAAACAACAAAGGTAAAATAATGGGAATTTTCTTAATGGAAATTCAGCAGCAATCTAAGCCTCTGAGTGATCAACATTGGTCCTAGGGATGCTTTTGTAGTATCTAACATTACATTTTACAAAATAACTGGTAATGTTCTAAATGCTTCCATGTTTTTAGACTCATAAAAGTTGCATGACTGGGATGTCCAAGGTCACTTGGCTAGTAGGTGGTGAATCCAGTATTTAAATCCCAGGCTTTCTAGCTCCAGAACTTGCTTTTGTATCACTACTCTAAACCAGATTTCTATTTAATAGTATATGTAGATTATGGGAATAACTATTATAAAACTAACAAATGCATATGGTAATAAATCTAAACAGCTTTTACCTCATTCCTCTAGTCATTCTCTAAGAGGTAACCAGTCCTCCCCTAACTAAAAGAAAACTTTTAGTTTTTCTACTGCTTTCCTTCTTATCCCTAAATATAATAATATGCTTATGTCTCATTTTCATTTAATCAACTTTAAATTTGCAAAATAGTCTAATTTGAACTATTTCTTGATTCTATCAGCTTTTAGAAGTACTTTTTTTTATCTTTCTAAATCCAAAATAACTTTTTAAAGAAAAAGATTAAAAGGGATTAAATTTTGAGTCTTTTTATACACAAAATATGATTTGTTTGCCATCGTACTTGATAATAGGTCATCTGATAATAGAATTTGATTTAACATATGTTCTGTCATCACGTTGAGAGCATTGATTGTGTTCTAGCATCAAGCATGGCTAAGGGAATTTTAATGGCAATCTGATTCTCATTCCTTTGTAGTTACCTTCTTTCTGGAAGCTTTTAAAATATTGTTTTTATTATTGATGTTCCAAATTTTCACAAGAATGGACTTTTTAGTTGATTTTTTTGTGCTTTTGGCCTGATGACTCTTAACAAATTTTCCTGCTGCTATTGCTTTTATTATCTCTCTTCCATTTGCTGCTTCCTCTTTTGGGAATGCAAACGAGATTGATGGTAGACTCCCTGGATTGTTTCATATCTCCCAAGTTTCATTTTGAGTTTTCCTTTGTATTTTTTCTACTTTTTAGGAGAATTTTTTTGACACAAATCTAAAATATAGAACATCAAAAATGTTTTCATATGTATATACCCATGTAACCATCACAGGGATCAAGGTATAGAACATTTCTAGCACCTGAGAACACTGTGCCCCTTTCTAGTATAGTGCTCTTGAAAGGTAGCTATAATTCTGACTTCTACTTCTTTTCAGCAACCATTCAACTGAAATTTTTATTTTGACAACCATGCCCCTAATTGGTGTTGTTCTTGGTAACCTATTCTTTCCCATAATGGATTCTCTCTCTCTCCTCAAATTTCTCTAGGAATACTAATTTTATCCTGTTAATATCCCCCTTTCTTTGCTAAGTATTTTCTTTTTTTATTTAGAGTTTGGTCTGTTCATCTTAATCCCTCAGTGTTGGTAGTCCTTGGTTACCGATTTATCCTTGATTATCTATTAATATTTATGGATGAAAGACTAGGTTGCTATTGGCCAGGGTTGCTTCTGTCCTTATGTAGATCTGTTTCCCAAACAAATCTTCCCCTGAAAGAGAGAGATGACTGCAAGCTCTGTGTACATACATGTCTGGTGTGTTGATATGCAGGCTATATTTTAAGATGTGTGGGTAAGGAGCAGGCAAGAGAGTCTTGCTTTCCCTCGACTCCACCCTGATTCTAGCTAAAATAGAAATGGATACCCTGGGTGTACTACCTCAATTAATGCAGAGTTTAATGTTTTGGTTATAGCTTGGGGATAAACCACTTTGCTTCATACTTAAATATAGAGGAGGAAGTGGGAAAATGTGACCTCAAACACTGTTAAATAGACTATCCTTGGATTAATCAACTTGATTTCTTATCTACTTCCCATATGTGCTATAGAAATCTATGATTTCCCTACTGGAAAGAAATGTTTCTTTTTCTGTTCTAACCTTCTCAAATGAGAGTTCTAGGCTGTGGCTTCTGCTTTGATCTCCTCACCAGGGTAATTCTGTCTGCTAACTGTTCTTCAAATTTAGGAAGACTCTAGTACCTTCCTCTGGTTTTCAGTGACGTCATAAAACTATTCCCTACTGAATATCTTTGTTTTTATTGCATTGTATATCTTTGCATTATATATCTTTATATTGTGTATCTTTGTTTTATTTGGAATCCAGAAGGTGATAAACTCATGTGATAAAACCATTATCATGAATTGGAAGATGACTTTTTTTTGACTGGAAAGATACATGAAGAAAAAACAGATAGATGCTAAATATTAATAAATAAATGATAGATAAATGGACATAGATATACATAGATACATACATATGCACATGCATAACTAGATAATAAGAAAAGAGTTCAGAATAAATATTTCTGTATCTATTTTGACTATAGGGAATCCTAGATACAAGGATAATACAACAGTAGTTGCCTAAGTATTCTCAAATATGAGAGTCATGGTGAGTACGCAAGATAGACATGAGAACACAATGCTATTGCCTTTGTGTGCAACAATGTGATCTCATTCTAAAGAAGATACAATTATAGAAATGTTAATAAGTGGAAATATGGTAATATAATTTCCAAAATTGCAAATTAAATAAGAAAAGAATAAGTATTGATTGATTTCATTAAATATATAAAATCAGGTCAAATAACTTTAAGTTCTTTTCAAAGTACATTTTATTTCTTCTGGATATAAAAACATGACATTTTCATTGTAAAAATTTTAAAATAAAAGCATAAAGAAATTAATGAAAATAATCCATAATTTTTCAGGTGTGGGTATCCTTTTTTAAATATATTGTATACCCATTTACCATTCTGGAAACCCTAGGACCCTTATGAAAACCCGAGGGCCCTTAAGAGGTATGCTAAATCTACTCTGCCTGTGCTCTATAAATGGAACAACAAAGCCTGGATAACAGCACATCTGTTCATAGCATTTTTTATGGAATATTTTAAGCTCACTTTTGTATTGTCAATACACCTAGTCACTCAAGAGTTCTAATGGAGATGTACAGGGACATCGGTGTTGTTTTTATGCCTGATAACACAACATACATTTTGCAGTCCATGGATCAAAGGGTAATTTTGACTTTTAAATCTTATTATTTAAGAAATACATTTTGTAAGGCTATAGCTGCCTTAGATAGTGCTATTTTCTGATGGATCTGGACAAAGTAAATTGAAAACCTTCTGAAAAGGATTTACCATTCTAGATGCCATTAAGAACATTTGTGATTCATGGGAGGAGGTCAAAATATGAACATTAAAAGAAATTTGGAAGAAGTTGATTCCAACCCTCATGGATGCCTTTGAGGGATTCAAAATTTCATTGGAGGAAGTAACAGCAAGTGTGGGAGAAATAGAAAGAGAACTAGAACTAGAAGTGGAGCCTGAAGATGTGACTGAATTGCTATAATCTCATGACAAAACTTGAATGGATGAGGAGTTGCTTCTTATGGATTAGCAAAGAAAGTAGTTTCCTGAGATGGAATCTATTCCCAGTGAAGATGCTGTGAACATTGTTGAAATGACAGCAAAGAGTCTTGCTATGTTGCCCAGGCTGGTCTCAAACTCCTGGACTCAAGTGATCCTCCTACCATAGCCTCCTCAGTAGCTGGCATTACGGGAGCATACCACCATTTCTGGCTTATGAGAACTTTTAAAAGAGAAAAACTGAGTTGAATTGCCCCAAAGGTGAATACAGATGAATAGTAAAGAGAATTTAGAAAAATTTCTTCGTGAAATTATCATTTTTTTATTTTAAAATTCTCAAGTGTTAAGTTAAAATTTTTAAATGTAAAAACTATTAGAAGGCATGGAAAATAAGTCCTGTCCATTGCCTGACATGTAGTAGTCACTTAACAGATTGATAAAATTCTATGAACATATTACCTCTTGTAGCTGAAACTAAAATCTTTGTTGTTGTTTAATGTGACTTCCCTGGCAGGCAGACGTGTAAGTCTTTATTTCTTTGTTTCACCCAGGCCTCTTATGTAAGGAGCTGAAGGGGAAATAAAATATACAGGATGAAAAGATGGCAATGTTGCCTCCCCCAGGACCTCAGAGCTTCGTCCACTTCACCAAACAGTCTCTTGCCCTCATTGAACAACGCATTGCTGAAGGAAAAGCAAAGGAACCCAAAGAAGAAAAGAAAGATGATGAAGAAGCCCCAAAGCCAAGCAGTGACTTGGAGGCTGGCAAACAGCTGCCCTTCATCTATGGCGACATTCCTCCAGGCATGGTGTCAGAGCCCCTGGAGGACCTGGACCCGTACTACGCAGACAAAAAAGTGAGTTTATTTTGACCTCAGTGCCAGGTTTCTATTGGCTTCCTTATGTACTAAAGATATTTTAAATTAAGATTAGAGAAATTTGGTGAATAGCCCATCATGGCTAGAATGTTAAATTAAATATGTAATAGGATATTCAGAACATGTACTTTTTCTTGTTTTTCATTACAACTGGTTCTAACATTGGCATACTACTTTTAAGTTCTTTTTTGTCTTTCGGCAGTGTTCAGTGTAATGTTGTATTTCTCTGGACACGACACACTGATCCCCAAATCACATGGATTCAAATTCATACCTATTTTCCTGCTTATAACTAATGCATGTGTATGTATAAGCCTACAAATTACTTAAAATTTTTAATGCAAATGAAAATTGATAATTTAAATTTTAAAATACCAAACTGAGTCTTTTTCTGTTTTATTTTAAGTGTAACATAACTTGATCTTGCCAAGGCAAGGTAGTAATGTTGTGGTTTCTGTGTTTGCTCAGCGGACCTCTGGTTCAGGAAGTCTCCCTGGTGATTCTGACAGACATGTGACCCTGTCTCCTTTTTACTCTCATTGTCCCCCATTTGTGTGTCTCTGTGTGATACCTGTCAATCGTACCTTATGTTAGGGTTATTGTGCCTTATCATTTTTCTGGGAAGTTCCTTGAATAAAAAACCCAAGCCTTATTTATGCTCACTCCTTTCATTGCCTCTGATGGCGTAGTTGCTCACTATGTAATTGTAGAAAGAATGGAGGAATGAATTTTAAAAAGCATACTGAGATTTAACAAAAAAAGAGTTGTACTCAAGGACAATTTTTAAGTTAATTTTTCAATGTAAAAGTGAATTTTATGTTAAATTGTGTTTGGACATGACTGGTAGAGTGAAAGGGATTGGGAAAGTAAAAGGACATCTGAAAATAATAGATTCTGGTTTGTTTTCCTGAGAGAACACGGCCACACAGAAGGAAAAAGCCAGATTCACAAATTTACTTCCTTAATTTGGTGAAAATGTTTATGGCCAGAAACCCACTTAACAACTTATATAAAACTCAGATTAAACAAAACAACAACAAAAAGACTACGTCAATGTTTTCTAGCTAGCACAAGTAATTTTTCTGCCAACTGCAGAAAAATGAGACAGGGATTTGAACTTGGTTTTTTTTGATTTCCAAGCCAATGCCTTGGGTTGTTTTAATGTTTTGTTGTTGCTGCTATTTGTTTGTTTGTTCTTATTTCTAAACTAAATACCAAAGCCATGGAGAACGTCACTCATTATGCAATGGCTACAATAACATATTTTAAAAATGTTTGATTTGAGTCATTTTTTTTAATTACCATGGTTTGTAGCAAGCAAGTCCTTTAATTATGTCCTTCTATTTTATTTATTATTACTATTACAACTAAAATAGGGAAATTGAATGGGGTGATTAGGGTTCTTCCAACTCTGACATTCCTTAAATTTATGAAAATACTTTTTGAAAGAAACTCTAGTTTGGAATATTTGCAACCAACCATGACAATTGCCAGGAATTATTAAAATTCTCAAGGTGTTATGATAAAAATCAGCGATAACTAATTTCTATTTGATTTGCTTAAAATGCAATGTAATGGAAGAGATGGGAGTTGTATTTTAAACTAATTTCAATAGTCACAGTTATCGTTACTGTTGAAGGGATACGAAAAAGAGAAGGCACAGTATTTTGAAAACTCTATGTGCTCATAAATAGCTCAATTCTTAATTTACTAAGAAGAAATGGAGTTGGAATTCATTAGCCAAGGTAACATTGATAACTGCATTGATGGCATTGGAACCACATTGTTGGAGTCTGATGGAAGTGTTTCTTTAATACAACACTACATGTGGAAAAGGCGAACTGCTGATACCGATGTGCTAAGCTGAAATTTTGGATTCTCAATTTCATACTCTTTTCTTTTTCTTCCTGCAGACTTTCATAGTGTTGAACAAAGGCAAAGCAATCTTCCGTTTCAATGCCACACCTGCTTTGTACATGCTATCTCCTTTCAGTCCTCTAAGAAGAATATCTATTAAAATTTTAGTACACTCATATCCTTTTCAAAATGATTACTCCCCATGGTACTTGAAGGTGTAGTTTGTGATATTTTATTCAAATATTGATTTTAGTCCTTTTGCATCTTGAAATACTCTGTTTTTTAGTTTATCAATTTTAATATAATTAGGTGTGGTTCTCAGAGAAGATTGACAATAGTAGAATCTTAGGAAATATTACTTGTATTTATTACTCTTTTGTTCAAAGAGACAAAAAAAGATAGTGTGTAAGTTCATTTAGAATTATTTCCTCAAATAAAGTTGTTAGCATTTCAACATCTAATATTCAAAGTTCCTGTTGTGGTCTCTTGTCATATTCCTTGATTCTAAGCTACCTTATTCAGCATGCTCATCATGTGCACTATTCTGACGAACTGCATATTTATGACCATGAATAATCCTCCAGATTGGACCAAAAATGTAGAGTAAGTGGATATAAGTGCATTTTAATATAGCTTAAATGCTATCATTTTCATCCTTTCCTTTCTCTGCCAGGAAATTATTGCATCTATAAAAATTGTGATGTTTATCTTCCCGTGTTACGTAGTTGCTTTTCTTTCAGTTCTTTTTCTTTTCCTCTTCTATGGTATTAACCTGCTAGCAGTAGATTAGAATAATTTAGATGCTACAGTGTTTTCTAGAAGAATGAACTCATTAGATGTCCTGCCCTGTTCTTAAACATATTACATATCTCTTATTCTTGGTTGTATTTTTGATAGGAGCAATGTAGGAATTTTCAAGGCAGATTTAATTACCTATGTTCTTGGTTATTTCCAATTCCTCTGCTTTCTGGGAATGTTTCTGATTGTATATTTTAATATTTTCTGGAACAACCTTTATTGTCATTTATTCTAATAGGCTGGGTCCATAAATGAACAGCCACTCTCCAATAGATGCCTTCCTTTAGTTAATCAGAGAAAATAAATTATAAAGGTTTACATGGTGCTTCATTCTTTATACACTCAATATCCCAACGAATTCTTATGTTTAGGTACACTTTTACTGGAATATATACTTTTGAATCACTTGTAAAAATTCTTGCAAGAGGCTTCTGTGTAGGAGAATTCACTTTCCTTCGTGACCCATGGAACTGGCTGGATTTTGTTGTCATTGTTTTTGCGTAAGTACTTCCACTTTTTTGAAATAACAAACGTGAAAATCTTAGCACAGTATTCCAGTAAGAACAGTCTTTCAGATCTGATTTTTTCTGCATATAATGCTCATATTTAAAGGAAAATGAAAGCTATATGAAAGATAGTATGTAATATTTGATAGGCAAATATTAAATTTTTCAAAAAGACTATTTCCCAATCAAAGGGATATAACATGAAGATTGATCATCTTCCTTCATTCTCAGCACTTGGATGAACAGTCTATGCAGTGACAATTAGGTTCACACTTGTTCAAAGTTCTTATTTAAAAACTCATAAAACCTGTAAGAAGCACACACACAAAAAGACCCTTAAGCTTTTAATTATAAGTACAGTGCTCTTTTTATTAACCTGCACTATTCAAGGGCTAAGTGTATTAAAATACAAAAGTAAATATTTTTACAAGAGCTGTCACTGCTTACTAAACCTAACATCGATGCATTATATATGCATTACGTATGCATCCACAATTTATTTTCAAGGAAAAATATCACATTAACATATAATTTTAATTTATTCATAATTACTACTCTTTTCCCAAATGTATTTGTCAGAAACATTTATTTTTTAATCTCAAACCTAGATATGATATTTTTTCCTTATCATTTTGAATTATAAAAGTAATCCATGTTTATTGGAGCCACTTAGACAATACAGAAGGGTCTTAAGCTTTCTGGTCTCCGATTCCCTTACCCTGCCCACCTCCTTGTGCATCAGGCTCCCTCCTTTCAAGGTCACATGTGATGCCGCAGTTCCATCTGCTACCTGCTGATAAGAAAACACTGTGCACAAAAGACTACCTTTTCACCACATGGGTCTCCTTTTTCTACTGAGACAATTCACATACCATAAAATTCACCCTTTAGCGCATGTGATTCAGTGTTTTCTAGTACATTCACAAAGTTATGCAACTATCACCACTATCTAATTAGAGAACATTTTGATCTCCCCAGAAAGAAACCCCATACCCATTAGCAGTCACTTTTATTCCCTTCTCCACCCAGCCACTTGGAAATCACTAATCTGCATTTTATCTTTATGAATTTTCCTATTCTTGACATTTCATATGAATGGAATCATACAGTCTGCAGCCTTTTGTGTCTGAATTCTTTCACTTAGCATACTGTTTTCAATGTTTTATAGGAAATTAAAAATCTATATTGCCATACTGTTAAGGGTAAATAATTGAAGCTTTTAATTGTTTATTTAGGCATTTAAGTATATGCAATCACATTAATAATATTTGTATTTTGTTTGCATCAACTGGGTCAAATCAAAGCAAATTATATTAAATTAGTTATGATAGAAAAAAGACTTGCAGAGCTATACATTTAAAAAAGAAGTTCCAAATGTAGAAAATACCTTGACTAAAGGCTCAGGTAAGTATCATAGACTCTATCTAAATTCTGAATAACTCTGATTTAATTCTACAGGTATTTAACAGAATTTGTAAACCTAGGCAATGTTTCAGCTCTTCGAACTTTCAGAGTATTGAGAGCTTTGAAAACTATTTCTGTAATCCCAGGTAAGAAGTAATTGGTGTGAAGCATTAGGCCACTCATAACTCCAACTATTTGGGAGTTGTTCTTTGTACGTTTGTGTGTGTGT
>RJWJ010004970.1:36029-70895 GCA_004363605.1 Indri indri
AATCATTTGCTGTAATATATAGAAACAAAATATATGTAAAATAGCAAATCCATCCTTTTGAGCTAGTAGGCTTTTTTTTTAAAATTAGGTTACTCAAGGTCATAGATTTGATATAATGCATGCCTTAACACAAAAGCTTGTGTTCTGTTTCTGTTTCTCATTCAGAGGCTTTATGTCATTATGAATGCCTTTCCTCCCTACACCCCACCCTGTTTTCAGGACTGAAGACCATTGTGGGGGCTCTGATCCAGTCTGTGAAGAAGCTTTCTGACGTCATGATCCTGACTGTGTTCTGTCTGAGTGTATTTGCACTAATAGGACTACAGCTGTTCATGGGCAACCTGAAGCATAAATGTTTCCGGGATTTACTTGAAAATAATGAAACATTAGAAAGCGTAATGAATACCATTGAGAGTGAAGAAGAGTTTAGAAGTAAGAATGTCCCCACAGCTGTTAATAGGTTGAAATAATGCTAAATACATTATTCTCTTTTAAAAATGAAATGTTGCTTTCATTTTAATTATTTCAAAGCTATTCAAATGTATAAGAGGTGGCTATAATGTGAATTTGTATTATATTATACATAATTTTCATAAATCTTCCTGGTTCTAAGTATTCTAGCAGTATTGGCAATAGGAACATGGGATAGTTCCATAATTCACAATTTCTATAAGATAAAAAAAGAATCAACTTGCTTTAGAAAAATAAATTTAGCTATGAATTAATAATATTTATCATTACACTTAACTATATGGATAAATTATACATTTTATATATTATGGTTTTATTATCAATATATAATATATGCTTATATTTAATATGATACATTTATTATATGATAATATAATTTTATTTTTAAATTTATTAGAGTATACATATAACTATAATATAAAATCTTATATTAATCACAATATAATGATAATACTAATTATCAAATGTTAAAATAGTATGTCTCTTGATAGTATTTCTAAAGATTTGTACAAAGCAAAAGTTTACTCAGCTTTATCAGCACTCTCCTTATAATAACTAATTATGAGTTTCACAACTGTTTCTAATGACTTTCCTAAATATGGGCCGATGGCTTCACATCAAAGTTTAATTCAGTAGAAGTAGTTTTATAGGTATCTTATGAGGTGATCTATACACACGGTCTCAGAAGTCTGCTTAATTAGAGTATGTTACATAAATCATGAACTGCATATTTTCAACATAGTTATCCCCTAGCACAGCATCTCTCACTGAAACCGGTGGTGAGTATTGGATGGAAATGAGATCAAGATTGTACGTTCTGTCTGACACCTGGAATGTGTCTGTATGATGTTGCCTACATGAACACACAAGCCTTCATAGATAATTTATCCAGATGTGAGATGGAAATCAAGAAACATTTCAAATATGTGTGCCTTCGTTAGAAGGAGATCAGGGAGGAAAGGTCGAGATTCTCCTTAGATAATAAAGAGTAATATGTCATTTGCAGGCACTATGCTCCAACCCGACCCGCTGCACTGGTTTTCTCAGAGTTGTAGTATTCCCCCTTGGTTGAGGGTATACCTCGACTTTTGTAAGCCCAAGCAATACAAAGTTTCTGTAAGCTGTCTTTCCGAGCCAGGGGAGATAGAGCTAACCATAGAATGATTAGGTCACCAATTGTGTTTTACCATTTTGCTACATTGGTCTTGAAATTAATAGAAAATTCCCCCAGAATCTGCACTAAATTGAATATCGATTCTAGATTTTTGTTATATCGATTTTGTAATTTTCTGTTTTTCCCCCATAGTATTTTTGTGGGAAGTTGAGATTTACCCCACCCTTACCCACAACCTTTCCAACATACTGTACTACTTTTTAAAAATAGATTTATCGAGACATAATTCACCTACCATAAAATTCCCCCTTTTAAAGTGTACAATTTATTGGGTTTTTTTTTACCGTACTCAGAGTTGTGCAACCATCACCACTATGTAATTTAAAATATTTTCATCTCCCCTCAAAGAAATCCAGTGCCTATTAGTAGTCACTGCCCATCCCTGTTTACCGCAGCCCCTGAGAACCACTAGTCTACCTTCTGCCTCTATTTACCTACTCTGTACATTTGGCATAAAAGGAGTTATACAATATGTGGCTTTTTGTTTCTGGCTTTTTTCACCTAGCATAGTGTTTTCAAAGTTCATCCATGTTGTAGTATGTATCAATACATCATTTTATTGTAAATAATAGTTCATTGTATGTATATACCATATTTTTTATACATTTATCAGTTGAACAACATTTGGATTGTTTCCATTTTTAGGTTATAATGAATAACGTTGCTGTGAACATCTGTGTACAAGTTTTTGTACAGATATGTGTTTTCTATCCTCAGTATATACCCAATAGTGGAAGTACTGAGTCATGATTCGCTCGTTATCTTTCAGAATCATCCACTTTGGAATGCACACAAGCAATGATTTATTTCTTTTGTATTCCATTTTTCATTTTTTTCCAGATGTTAACCCTTAAATTTTCTTGAGGCCAACTATCCTAATAATTAATGTCTAGTTGTTTAAAAATTATTATAAAATGTTCTACAAAACCAGAGTGAGCTACTCACACTGCTTCACCTTTCATCATTCTCAGACTGACTTAAATATAGTAGCCTGGCAGTGTGCTAGCACAGGCAGCTCTAGAGCCCATTTTTATAATGCAGCTGCTCAATGACTGGTAAACAGGAACCCGTGTATTAAAGGACGATTCTAAAGTAAGCCTTCCTTAGTAAAATATCTTGGAGGTTCGTGTATGCAAAATTGCATCTTAGCCTCCCCAACCCCATTCTGCCATGCCCATCCTCCTTAAGAAACAGGATTTTTTTTTCAAAAAGCTGTTCATGCACATTCTAACCTAAATCTCCACCTCAAACTTAAAAGTTTTATTGTTTTTATTTGTATTTTCTGAGTAAGACAAAATGATGATGTGTAAGTCAGTCAATTAATTTATCTGAAATTGTGCAATAGTTTACTAATATTTCTTGTCTTTGAGCAACAGGGATAGAATGTGTGGATCACTGTATTATAAAGTGCTTTACGTGCAAAATGACTTTACACTATTCAACAACTCTATAAAGTAGTTATTCTTATCCATATTTTACACATGCAATAGCTAAGGCTTAAAGGTATAAAGATAATTCACTTACATAGGAAGGGATAGAAGCGACATTCAAATCCAAGAATATCTGACTTCAAAGTCTGTCTTACACTGTTTACTCCAAAAGTCTCCTAATAATCTCATTTTTTTTCTTTGACCTGAGCCAAGGAGGAAGTAGGCCCTTATTAAATAGAATGAATATTTGGGAGAGGTGACAAAACTTTTTTAGTCCTATAGACATTTATTATGCAAGGTTAGATCTGCCTCCAGTCTCAGGAGTAAGCCTTAACTGTGAAAGACAGGAGAGATTATGAGACCCTTTTGCACTGAAAATGTGCACAAAGGGTAGCATGTTTTATGGAAAATATGCCTTTGCTGCACCGTCATATTCTCAACACCTGGAACTTAGTAGGTCCTAAATAAATATTAATTGGTGAATGAACAATAAAAAAATTCAGAAAACAAATTTTATTCATTTACAGTACTGCCTTACTGATTTTTGCCTCTCTTGGATTACTTAGGACTCAGTCGGGGGCTCTCCTCCTTCTTTCCTCTCTCTTTCCGCTCCACTCTCCTGTCCTCCCCTCTCTTCCCTTCATTTCCCTTTTCTAGCTACACTTTCTCTCTGGGTGATTTTGTCAAGTCCTATGGCTTCGAAAACCATCTGTTCGATGATGACTCCCATTTTTATATCTCCATCCTTGATAGCTCTGTTCACCCCGAACTCTCATACCAATCCAACTGCTTACTTCAAAAATATCGTTTAATATCTAATTAACTATCTCAGAGTAAGCTTGGCTTACACAGAGCTCCTGGTTCTTCTCCAGACCTCTCTGGCCCAGTCTTCCTCCTCTCAGAAACAGGCACCACCCTCTCCCCAGTGTCCTCTCTCTTGCACACACCTCACATGCCCTCCAGCAGCAATTCCTGTCCACTCTGCTTCCATCCTCTTTTCTCCATATCCACAGTTAGTCTCTGAGTTGCAGCCATGTCATCTCTCACCGTAGTCATTTAACTGGTCTCCCAGCTTCCACTTGCTCTTCTATAGTCCACTGCCCACAAAGCAACCACAGTGACATTTTAAAATGTTAATGATATCTTGTATCTCTATTTCCCACTTCTCTACTAAAATCGTGCACTGCATAACAACACCTTGATTAATGATAGCCTGCACGTACAATGGTGGTCCCATAAGATTATAATACAGTATTTTTACTGTACCTTTTCTATGTTCAGATATGGTTAGATATGCAAATACTTACCAGTGTGTTGCAGTTGCCTGCAATATTCAGTACAGGAACATGCTGTACAGGTTTGTAGCCTAGAAGCAACAGGCTATATCATATAGCCTAGGTATGTAGTAGGCCATACCATCTAGGTTTGTGTAAGTACGCTCTATGATGGTCGCAGTGATGAAATTGCCTAATGATGCATTTCTCAGAATGTATCTCTATCATTAAGCAATGCATGATCATACTTCTAATCATACTTAAAATCCTTGGTTCTTGCTCTTCCCCCAGCCCAACTACTTCCTCACCAGGATATTTGCATGGCTGCTTCTTTGTCACAAATAGGTCTCGGTTCCAAATGTCATGTCCTTTGAAAGGACTTCCCAGCCTGGGACTGCATCTTATCACCTTGTCTTAATTTATTTTCTTTAAAGCAATTATTACTATCTGAAAATGCCCCGTAAATTTATTTATTCACTTAAGTCATTCTCCACCCCCAAACTGTACCCTCACCTCAACATAAAGCAAGCTCCACAAAACAAGTGATCTTATTTATTATGTTTATCCTCATGTTCACTGCCTGGCCCATAAGAAGTTATCAATGAATATTTAGGGAGAATATATGAAACCATGATAAATAAATGAATTCGCATTGCCTGGACCAGGCCTGAATGTATGTCTCTGTGTCTATATTGATCAATTTACCTGCTTTATTACTCTTAAAGTTTACACTCCGTAACGTTAATCTTGTTCAAATTCTTCTTAAACAGAGTATTTTTATTACTTGGAGGGATCCAAAGATGCTCTCCTTTGTGGTTTCAGCACAGATTCAGGGTATGTAATATTTGTTTTCTTTTTACTCTAAAGGCTGAAAAAGAAGGAAAACATGCTCAATAAGTTTGCTAATCAGAATTTTAGATTCTGTATTGTTTTTGTATAAAACAATATAGTCATGCTATTATTTGACTCATTCCTTGCCACAGCAAATTCACACTTTAAAAATGTTCATAGCTAATGCTTATTCTTGAAAACAAGACTTCAAAGTAATGCTTACATTAGCATAAGACACAAATCATGTAAATCTTAAGAAGGCAGAAAAAATTACTTCCAGAAAATCTCACCAAAAGTTTGTTGGGTAGTTTCTGGCCTGCCTTCTTTCTAGAAAAAAAAGAGTAACAAAATCAATTTTTCTTTCCATCCCCAAGTTCTACCCATTCTCCAATTGAATGTGACTCATAGGTAACTGAGTACAGTGTTTTGGCCACTCTAAACAAAAGGATCGTATGGACTTGGGGAAAGATATTTTAGGAATCTCATAGTTATGCAAATATGCATCTTGCTGTTTCTCCCATACAACAACTTCATTTTGCAGCAGGGCATTTACTCTTGCTTGTCCCTTTATCCAGGTATCTCTTCACTGGGCACTGTGTGCATTAGGAACACAGAAATAAACAAGATAAGGTTGCAGCTTCCAAAAGAATATCAGAACAGTCTATTTATGTAATGGCATCATGGAAACCAATCTACCAGTTTTAGAAAGAAAAAAGTCTTAAAGCTACAAATGTTATGAACTTATACAATTGCTAATGTTTTGAATAGTCTTTATTTTAATCCATTCCAAGAATAATATGGGAGAAACAGTTTTGGTAGAGCACTACACATAAATTCTTATTGATCCAAGAACTATTATAAAACATCTGGTGAAAGTTTTCAAGTTTTGATGATAATGATGATCATGATGAAGATGATGCCAGCAGTAACTACCATTTACTAAATGCTTTCTATGTGCAGGCAGTAGGCTAGATAATTTGCACACATTATCTTATTTAAACTTAATACCAATTTTATCCTTTTGAGGTAGGTGTTATTATGCTGTTTTCACAGAAAGAACTGTGCCTTGGAAAAGTCAAGTAATTTGACAAAATCACCAACTAGTCAATAGTAGGGTAGGATCCAAATCCATTTCTTCCTGACTCTAAATCATGTGTTCTTAATTATTATTCATGGTTGTTGCCCTATGGAAGAAACCTTGGATTTATAACTTTTCAGTAGGGCTCTTTAGCTTGTGTTTTGAACCCACTCTAATGTATAATGTTCTCTTTCACATGTAGTCAGTGTCCAGAGGGGTACACCTGTGTCAAAGCCGGCAGAAACCCCGACTATGGCTACACAAGCTTTGACACTTTCAGCTGGGCCTTCTTAGCCTTGTTTCGGCTAATGACCCAGGATTACTGGGAAAACCTTTACCAACAGGTGAGTGCCGAGACAAACACGCATTGCATTTTTGAATGGCATAAAAATCTGACGTATGTTGTTTATGAGCCTCATTAAAGGAGGATTTTTATCCAGCTGAGAATAGAGGAAACTCTATTGTCTTATCCCTAAAATTACAAATGTTTACTCCCAGCACTCTTAAAGTGGGTTATTCTTGAATCATTAATAATTTTCTTATCCTTTCTGGGCATATTTGATCTCCAGATATTTCCCATTTTTCAATATGTCATCCCACAGGGCCCTAGAAAAATAGCAGAAAACATAGTGTAATGTTCTGTCGAATCACTCCTGCACATGCAGTGGTTTCCACACATGCATGGGGTGGACTGAACACGTGAGGCTCTCCTGTGCTCACGTGCACACCATGTTTTGTTTTTGAACTCGTATTTACAGCTGAAGACTCAATTCACTTCTCTAAATTTTCCCTTCCCAAGACAATTCTCCCTCCTCTAGATTTCCATGGCCCTCTGTAGATTCTTCAGTTTATAGCATCTGTCTCTTGTACTGTAATTGTTACTTCACGTGGCTGTCTCCTTTAACTTGAAAGTGAACCTCTTGGGGCTGTGAACTCTACTTAAGCCTTTATTTATATATTCTCAGCACCCACCCCACGAGGAAGGAAACCAAAATGTCTGTATTATATATAACAATGAATCACTTTTCTCAGAAATGCCACGGATTCTTCTTTTGTCCTGTTTTATGCTTACTTAATTTCTGAGAATATTGTAAATGAGAACAAATTATATTAAAATGAACTTCGCAGGGAAAGAAAGAATGCAAATGATTTTTTTAAATATGCAAGAGGAGGTCACCTTTACTCAAAATTAAAGAAATGCAAATTAAAACAATAGTGACATATAATTTTTCACCTATCAGAATGACAAAGATCAAAACAATGTAAAAAAGAGAGCTCAAAAGAGAGACATTGTCAACTGAGGTATGGGGAGCAGGTTTCCTCACATATTGCTGTTAACCACTGGAAAGGGTAACATAGGAATTTCTGTGAAAATTAATGTGAATATACCTGTTGACCTAACAATTCCACTACAAGGAATTTATCCAAGAGAAGAAATCAGTAAAAAATAACTTATAGAAAAGGGAATTGAGTAGCTAGACATCAGAGATAGGAAAGAGAGATTTATTTTTCATTTAATATCTGTGCTATTTTGAATTAATTTTAAAATGTATGATAAAAAGTATACTGTATTTTAAAATTAATAAATATGTTAGTTAAAAAGTAAATACCTATGAGATAAATAAAGTCATTCACTAAGGCTCTCTGCCTAGGGTTGACATTCAGTGCTATCATTAATATTTCATTTTAAAGGAAAAAAAAGATAGAATTTTAACAGTAAAAGAGACCATAGATACTACCTGCTCCTAAAATTTGAAAATGAGCAAAGAAGCTAGCTTTATCAGTGATTTTCATACTGCAGGAAAAATTGTAGAATTTTTATATTATTATACTTTATAATCAAGGATCATACCTGACTTTAGTACAGGTTTATTACATTGCTATGTCTTTTGTATTGAAAATGTATTGAACATTGGTTGTTTTAAATGAAGATATTTTATTCTTTTATATTTTTGGATAACATGAGACTATACAAAATTGTCAGATTTACCCATGCCTAATAACCCAGTCAGGTTGAAATAATTTACTAAAAAAACTTAGCATTACTAAAATAACAATTTTCATTTTTCCCTAGACACTGCGTGCTGCTGGCAAAACCTACATGATCTTCTTTGTGGTGGTGATTTTCCTGGGCTCCTTTTATCTAATAAACTTGATCCTGGCTGTGGTTGCCATGGCCTATGAAGAACAGAACCAAGCAAACATCGAAGAAGCAAAACAGAAAGAGTTAGAATTTCAACAGATGTTAGACCGACTTAAAAAAGAGCAAGAAGAAGCTGAGGTATTGTTATTAGGTTTAAATTTCTTCCTCAAAGTAGAAATGCAAAGGGTAACATCAGAGGCCCTGTGTTCTATGCTGGGCTTTCTCTGGTCAATTTCCCCTAATGGATTTTTTTGTATATAAACTACATCTTCATTTCTAGTGTGGGCGAAGGATCCTGTTCTGGACTGAGCTATTGACACCTTCCCCATAAAAATCAGCTCACTCCTGCATGAACGATGTTCTAAGGCTCTTCCTCCAAATCCTGTTACCCACAGTGCTTCAGTTTGTATGGTATTATTCAAAGTCCCAAAATATATATTACATTTTCTTGCTGTACCAATTATATACAATGGCTTCAGGAAAATTGTTTGAACATCAAAGTTAACAGATACTCTATGGAGTAGAAAGCAAAATGTGCATCATATTTTTATTAATGTTGCAAAGATTTTTAAGATAAAACATGAGATATTAGGAAAGCCATACTTATGGTTGTGGCCACCTTAAGCTAAGTCACAGAGCCTTGACAATTTTCTACTTAATCCTTTCTCCAAAGTGGTACTTGAGTGCAAATGCTTGCGAAGGCTTGTACTAAGAGAAACATAAATTCAAATGTATTGCAAGAGTCTTAAAACTTGTTTGATGGTTTGACCTAGTTAAATCTCTTCAAGGAATCTAACATATCAAAGGAAGGTAATAATATGCAATGCAGAGAAACTCTGATGCAAAAATGTTCAGCACAGCATTTTAATAATAGTAAAACCCAGACAACATTAAAATTTTTAAAAATTAGAGAATAATTAAGAGACTTATGATATTTTTATATCTTAGAATATTATTCTGCCATAGAACCATGTTTTAAGAAAATTCTGTCATGAGGAAAAAGCTATTAAAATAATTATGGATTAGATACAATCATAATTTTAAAATTATACATGTATAAAAAGATTGGAAGAAACATTAACACTAATTATTTCTGGAATGTAAGATTATGGGTGTTTTTCCATTTTTCATTTCATATCTTTATTTTCCAATTTAACCAATATTTTAAAATTTTTATAATAAAAACTTTTTTTTTTAGTAAATGAGTAGTACCAGATGCTACCTAGGAAATCCCTAGAAATCTCTTTCAGGCTAATAATCATTGGCCTTACCAGTTTTTGGAGATATTATTATTTTTAATAATTCTTTTATTTTTCAGATAACTCAATCTTTATAAGCTATGAAGTACCTGCTTCTGTTGATAATTTTGAGTTAATTACCTGAGAAACTAATTATATCTTTACACAGCTTATGTGAGTTTTATATTTCAAAGTTACCTAGTAAAACTTTAGCATAGAATATTTACACTTTCTTTACTGAAAACAAATAAATAACATGTGACAGTTTAATTCCAAAGTATAAGGAAGCTTTATTACAGTGCAGAAGAAGCAAACATATGCTTTGTAAGCTGTGGGGTCATAGTATAAAGATATCCATCATTTCATGCACAAAGTCTATGCACAAGGTAATTATTTTGATGGCAGAGAGATACCCTGTAATAGGGTTTCCCAGAATTTGAAAATGATGCATTTATGTGTAATGTCTCGCCTCAACAGGCAATAGCAGTGGCAGCAGCTGAATATACAAGTATTGGGAGAAGCAGAATTATGGGTCTCTCAGAGAGTTCTTCTGAAACGTCCAAACTGAGCTCTAAAAGCGCTAAAGAGAGGAGAAACAGAAGAAAGAAAAAGAATCAAAAGAAGCTCTCTGGTGGGGAAGAAAAGGGAGATGATGAGAAATTGTCCAAATCGGAATCAGAGGAGAACATCAGGAGAAAAAGTATCCACCTTGGTGTTGAAGGGCACAGGAGAGCACGTGAAAAGAGATTGTCTACCCCTAATCAGGTACCAGGAACACTGCCAAATGTGTACTGTCAGAGGCAGGATGAGAGAGCACAATGTTTTATTCTGGGGTAAGGGATCTCAGGAGAAGATAGTGAGTGACTTCATTGGTATATTTTTAGGTAAAAACCTATCTATGGATAGGTATTTATGATTCCCATTTTTGAAGGAGTTTATAGTTTCAGAATTGTCATATCTTCTCTAATAAACACACTTTTAAAAACAAAATATTTCTGAGAACCATTGTAGAAATAGATTGTTCACACTATAGATTAACTTTTATATTCATATTTAGCCTGTAGTTTTTAATGCCTCATTTATTAGAAATTAATCTTAGACTAGTTTCTCTTTTTTCTTCACCACTGTAGGTGATGATGTCACCAGAATATCAGTTACCTAATTTGGAACTTCGTAGAACCCTTTGACATCCTCCACCCCTAACCGTATCGGCTGCTAACATGTAGCCCCATGCTCTAATAATTCTGCTTGTGTGAAATTTCTCTTTCTCTTTTTGTCTTTTTCCATCAAAATCTCCATACCTCTGGCCTCCCTTCCTGCAGCTCAGTACAAACTCCAAAGATGAACCGTTGTTTCCATTCACCTTAGCACTTCCCTGTTTTTCATAACGCAACTCCACAAATAATTTTTCTAAAACAAAAATCTAGTAATCCCTCTCCCTGGCTTAAAAAAACAAAACAAAACAAAAAATCCCTGTTGAATAACCACTGACCACAGACAACCCATATCTTATCCTGCTATAAGCTGGTTCAGCTTCATCTTCCCACCTTTCTCTACCTTCATGTGCTCTCATTCTTACCTACATGCCTTGTACTTTCCTGCTGTCATTGCTTAGTACTCATGGTTTCCCCTAACTGAAATCATTTTCTTTCTTGTTTCCTCCTGTCATAGTACCATTCTTCACCCATCAGCTCAGGTGTCACCATCCCACAAATTTTCCTCTGTCATCTGCATTTCCCCCAATCTGCTCTTCAGTGCCCCATTCAGAATTACTGTCCTTCTCGACTTAGCCTTCATTTAAAATTTCTAGCTTCTACTACTTAAGTCTCTATGACTCTGTCTAATATACACAGAAATAAAAAATAGAGTCCCTGCCTTAGAAGATTTCACTATCTAGATGGTGAGACAGAACTTGAACACATATATCAATAAAAAGATATATGACAACAGCAGTCCAAGTTACTTTTAAGGCAAAAAGCTTGTCGTACCCGTTTTCCATTGTTCTCCATTCCTGCCACTTTGTCCTTTACGTAGCAAGGATGAATGTTTATTGAACTAGATACTTGCAAAGAATTTGCATTCAATTTGGTTTGTAGAAACAGTTTATCCTGGACATAAGTCACATAAATGTGACTTTTTCTTCTTCTTTAGGGTTGTACAACTTCTTTTCCAAGTTCTAATATTTTATGACTTTGTAAACTTGCTGATATTAAAAGGTATTTTAAAATATACCTTAAATGAGCTCTCAATTTTTAAGGTATGTTGCAATCAATGCAATGCAAAGAAGCATACAGCAAAGTCTTTGGTCTTAAGAAAGTTGCAATTTCTTGAACTTAGGGATTAATGTAGGAAAAGCTAAATAACAGGTAGCAATACTAAATTCCTTTTTAAAGTGATATGTTCTGCACAGAAAAATGAATGGTGTAAAAAGAATAAAGTGGTCATTCTGGGCCAGAATAGTAGAGAGCTGTACAGCAACAAATAATTTACCTGTTCCTGAAAGGATAAATCCTTCAAATAATTTCATCCCTTATTTGGAAGAATTTGTCTTCTTGCTGAATTGCTTTGTTTTTAAATATGTTTCTTTTAAATCGGTACAAAGCCAAGTGCCCTGAGACCAACAGGTCCAGCAGTAGTTACGTGAAGTGCACTTCTATTAGTAGATGCTTCAGCAGATACGTGTTATGTTTTATTTTTTCTATAGTCACCACTCAGCATTCGTGGCTCCTTGTTTTCTGCAAGACGGAGCAGCAGAACAAGTCTTTTTAGTTTCAAGGGTCGAGGAAGAGATATGGGATCTGAGACTGAATTTGCTGACGATGAGCACAGCATTTTTGGAGACAATGAGAGCAGAAGGGGCTCACTGTTCGTGCCCCACAGACCCCAGGAGCGGCGAAGCAGTAACATCAGCCAAGCCAGTAGGTCCCCCCTAATGCTGCCAGTGAACGGGAAGATGCACAGTGCCGTGGACTGCAATGGTGTGGTCTCCCTGGTTGATGGACCCTCAGCCCTCATGCTCCCCAATGGACAGCTTCTGCCAGAGGTGATAATAGATAAGGCAACTTCTGATGACAGCGTAAGGACATTTTACATAGCTCAGGCATGGCTGGGCCCTTATTCCTGCATCAGTCAATCTCTGTGCTGGAGGGGCCTTCTCTCTGGTCCTGTGAATGGCTCTGCATTTTGCAATATTTTTTCTGTAGAAACACAGCTTTAACTCATTAACTTAATCCTCATACTATGTGTTGTAGGCCACTAATTCAAAGATTTTTAAAATCCCATTTTTTTAAAAAAAGTACTTTATTGATTTTATAATTGAAGATTATAAATCATCTCTTTAGAAAACAATTTATAAGAGATACATATATATATATCAGTAAAAAAATGCATTAATAATGCTGATCTTATTAGTTAATAGTAGATCACATTTCTATAAAGAAATTTAGGTTATTTGCCCATACTATCTTTTTCAAGTCACAACTCGATATTACCTTATTGCAAGGGATATTATTCGAGATCTTAACAATAATAGTAAAAGACATGTGTTTGGTATTTACAACAACCCTATGTCATAATATACTATTATCCCTATTTTACAAATAGGAAAATTGAGGCACAGGGAAGTAAAGAAGTTTTCCCAAGTTCACTCAGCTAATAAATGATAGCTCTGAAGTTTAAACAGAGATTCTGTTTTGGAGCTTGTGTTCTTATCCACAGTGTTCTGTTGTCTCTCCATGTGCAGTAGGCTTCTTATCTTGGAAATAATTTAGAATGGATATGCTTTAGTTCCTCTACATAAATGTAAATATTTTAGTTAAAAAATGTCTTTTGTCTGGAGTCTATGAATCAAAACAAAATATTCAAAACACATGCATTAATAAAACAAACAAACAAACAAAAAAAAACCAAAACTAGAACAACCATTTCAAAACAACAATTCCAAGAGTTTAAGAGTGGTTAGTTAAAGTTGTCTCATTCAGCTTGAAAGTGAGATCTTTCTGGCTACTCGAGTTTCCAGGATACCTATTTAGCCTATCCATTATGGTATGCTGCATTGTTAAATATCAGCAAGGGCTTTCACTAACCCAACAAGCTTTGAACACATGCTACATATTCATATATTCATATTTTCAGATACTAGTATTTCACGTGAGAATAAAGTTCCATTAAAGCCATGGCCACATGTGTCAGTTTGCATAAATGCATGTGCTTTTAGGTAATGTGTGACTTCTATGCTTGCATGTTACAGCTTAAGCCCATCCGTCAAAGTATTTTTCCTTAGCAAATGAGCATGTTGAATGTCTATGGAATCAGACTTTTTTTGTGTTTTGTTTTTCAATGATGTGTGTAATCTGTAAAATATTATGTAATTTGTATCAGATTTGGAGATTATTTCATATTTTTAAATGAAGTGCTTTTATTTAAAAGTTTACTTTTTACCACAGAAAAATTAATAATACAATAAATCCTAAAGCTGAAACTACAAAACTAGAAGAATTAGTGGATATTTTTAAGATTCTAGTGGAAATGAAATAAACAGAAAAGTGTGGCAGTTTAGATAAAAACATTGCATAACAAATATTAAATAATATAATCTCCACACCTGAAATATGTCTAAATGGGAAAGAATTTGTTTAATCAGGCAAATTCTTGTTCAAATTTGGGGGAGAAAAATCTCTGCTTCTGGAATGTCAGTAAATTAGAGACTATTGCAGAGAAAACATGGTTATTGAGAGATCTCTATAAAAAGTCACCTGCAGTTATGCATGTGTGGCTGTTCACATACACATGTATACATGCACACATGTATATATTTATGCCTGTATTTCTAGGTTTGATACACATACATGTATAACTATACAACTTTACAACTCTAGAAGTATATATGTTTGTAAAATATATACCACGTACTCCATATAAGCAAATAGATGACGGATGTAGAGTTGTATAGTCGTTTGTGTATACATATGTGAATATGTGTGTGTGTATGCATTGCTGGCCTACACTGAACCAGCCTAGTGTTTTAAATTTGAATTAGTTGCCAAGTTTTAAAAATAAAACATTTTTACATAAAAATGAATATATCCAGTATGCTTGAGCTCATAATTCTTGCATGGCAACAATTTTTAGAGCTGAACAGACAGTGGTCACCTCTTTTACATGGAGCTTGGATTCCCCACTTTGCTTACAGTTCCCTTAAGTCTTGATTGTTCTTTTCAAACTGAGTCATTTATCTTCATATGCTCAGCTCAGTTCACAAGGTCTTCCTTGGCAGTAAGAAACAATCATTACAGTAGCCTTCATTAATGTTGCTGCTTCAACGAAGGGTAATTATAGAAATATATCAGAGAATGATGAGGTTCTACCCCTTTACATAGACAGCACTACAGCATTTGTTCACTGTTTTCATGTAGTCCTCTTACTTGGTAAAACTATGTGAAAAAACTGCAAACCTAGAAAGATGAAGAGATGATAATAGTGATATATCCAGTATTAATCCTTTAATCCTCATAACAAGAATATGAAGTAAGTACTATTATTATCCCTTTTACCAATGATGACACTGAGACAAAGTTAAGTAACTCTCCTGTGATATATACAACCAGTAAATAGCAGAGCCATGATTTAAATCCAGCCATCTAGTCTCTGTTTTATTTACTCACTACAGCTACATAAGCAAGATTTTATTTTATTCCTATGATTTATTAGAATTCTATTCCTAAGACTTAAGTTAATCATCTTTCCCCCCTCCAGGGTACAACCAGTCAAAAACATAAAAAAAGACGTTCCAGTTCTTATCTCCTTTCAGAGGATATGCTGAATGACCCCAATCTCAGACAAAGAGCAATGAGTAGAGCAAGCATATTAACAAACACCGTAGAAGGTATGTAATAATATTCCCTTTGCCATGCAGATTCTTAAATAAAATTTGTATCAATTCTCATCAGCCTTAAATAAGTTCATGAAGTTTTTAGGAAGAATTCAAAGAATATAAAGATAGCTTTGAGGGACAGTAAAGATGGATACTGATAGAATCATTTTTATGTGCTTAAAACATGGATAAAGTTATTTGTGATTAAAAACAAGCATTGGGTGATATTACCTTTCAAAGATAAATAACTTAATGGTAATTGATGCTTAAAATTAGGTTAACCCAGAGTTACATGATTCTTTCACTCTATAATCTTGCTAACTACCTAGTCTCTCTGAATTTCTCTCTTTTAACAAGCAAAGAGAGTCAAAGGGTTTCAACTTTTAAAAATCTCTGGCCCCCTCCCACCCCACCCCGTAACATGCCGCAGGTCCCATCTTGCCTGTGGGCTAACACCTCACCCCACACACTCCCATTGTGGCCCCAGACCAAGGTTCTACCCACCTCCTAAGTTTATGGTGAAAAGTAAATGGATTAATGGTGTGAAATATCCATTGCATTAGTCCCTCCATAAATTATTTATACTTTCTTGGTTCTGGGATTGTTTTTACCTGTGAACTAGCAAGAGTTTTTTCTGGATATAATCGTTTTACTGTTTTCATGGGATTAAAAACACAGGGTAAAATTATGTATATTAATAGAAAATACACATTTTTCCATTAAGGAAACATTAGTTCTTCTGTTTACCATCACATGGTAGGTATAGTTTTCTCTGAGAGATGCCCACATGTTTGCTTTTAGTCATTAATTTCACTACATTTCTATCTAGACAATGAGCATGTGATAGAAGACTTTTGTGTAATATGCTATTCTTTCACTGAAACAGTACTGTTAAATTTCCAAAGTCTAAATCACAAACCTTGTTTCAATATTTGAGTGCACTGCTGATTTGTTTCTGGATGGTAATAAAATATGCAAATGGTTGACTTCTTGTTCTCTGTTTGTTTTTTTTTCCTACCAGAACTTGAAGAGTCCAGACAAAAATGTCCACCTTGGTGGTACAGATTTGCACACAAATTCTTGATCTGGAACTGCTCCCCATATTGGATAAAATTCAAAAAGTTTATCTATTTTATTGTAATGGATCCTTTTGTAGATCTTGCAATTACCATTTGCATAGTTTTAAACACACTATTTATGGCTATGGAGCATCACCCAATGACAGATGAATTCAAAAATGCACTCGTTGTGGGAAATTTGGTGAGTCTCTTCTGGTGTGTTATGCTTCTGTGTGTTACAGCTTCTCTCTTTGGTTGTCATCATGGTCATTTCGTTTTTTTTAAGTCAGATGGATTTGTAGACTTGTAGTTATGCATATTTACAATTTACCATATGAACCAGCTATACTGGTTATGTATAATACTTTAAAATAGTTTTTCAGTAGTGTCGAGGTCTGTAAATAATAGTACTTTTTCCGTAACAGGTCATCATCTTGGGAGTTGATAGTGTTTTTTTCTGCCAGCATGTCTCCTGGGAGCAACACTTTGAAAATCTGATACTTCCTTACACATTTTATAATTATACTGCAGCTTCCTTATAAGTACACACCCCACATATTTTCAGAAAAACTATGAATGCGTTGACATAATAGTGATGAAGTGTCTGAGACCTGGAGATTGGAATCCTGATTCTGCCTAGTTATATGACCTTGGACAAATATTTTAAACTCTGTAGCCTTTAATTTTATGATTTATAAAACACTTACTTGTAAAATAAGAATAATATTTATTTATACTATAATGATGATCATATACCATTTGTCATATTGCTATGAGGATTAAACACCTTCCACTTATTACATTGGCATATAGTAATATGCAACAAATTAAAGCCATCATCATCATCATCATCATCACACTTTCAATGAATTAACATAAACAAGCCTTAAGGACAATTTTAAGAAACCAAGTGTTGAACTGGACACAGAAGACACAAGGGCAGGCAAGAAGGCGATCTGCCGTCTCTGGAAAATACAGGATCCAATTAGGAAAATTGATGCCGAAGTGATCCGTTAAATGTGCAGTACCCGTCACACTCTAATGCCTCATGGCAAACAAAAAGTGCCAGTTTCTGATAATACATGTGAAGCAGGCAGAAGTTCTTTATTAGGGCCAAAGAATTCCAATTTATGACTCTTCATGAACTGTGAATAACTCAGTGTCTTTGTGAATATCTATATAAGATATTTTTACTTTTGATGTGCTCCCAGTACAATTGATCTTTAAAACCAAAGAGTTTCTTGTGGGTCTGTCTTCTCTCCTAAATTGCCTACAAATACTCCCAATCAAAATGTTTGTACCCTTTGTATCTCAGAGTTAGCATTCTTCCTCCCTCTGTCTGTCATTAGTGAAAAGAAGAACTATCTAGTTTCTGATTGTTATTGGAGGTCCAGATCACGCAAGTCAGCACTTTCTGGCTAAGTTGACTGCATCCCTGTGAACTCAAAAACAATTCACCGTGTCTCTTATCTATTAATATTACCACAACCTAAGTCCAGGTGCTCTCTGCTAATCCTCTTGATGTTGCATAATTTTAAAATTATCTCATGCAGTTACAGACCTAACCATTTCCCTTCAAACCAACCATTTCCCTTCAACCCTTCTTTGGTTAGATTCTTTCAGTCAAAGTGTACCCAAATGATTCACAAACAAGTTTTTCACTGTTCCCTTTTTAAGTGAGTCCTTTGATACCGACATCATAAATTGATGATGTTTTGCAATGTACTCTTGTGTCAAAGCTTTGGAAGTGTTACTTTAGTTGCCACTCTGTCGATTAAATCCTTTCTCCTTTTCTACTAATAAATCTTTAAAGAGTGAGTCAACATGTTCTTTATTTCTCTAAGAGTAGTCTGATCAGAAAAAAGACTGGCTCAAAATTTCAGCATCAATGTTTTCTTTTTATATTCTTCCAAAACAACTTGTTGACCCACATAAACTTTTGCAAAGAGTGACTGTGTTAATTGTCAAAGGTTTTACTTTTCTGAAATTGTAATATGCTCTTCTAAAATGCTGTCTAAAAATGATGAGAGCTAACAGGATAGTAAGAGCTTTCTAATGCTTTGATGCTTATATGAAAGCTATGGGAATAGTGATATCAAGTTTATAGGATTAAATGAGATACAAATATCCATTTGTAAAGTATCCAGCACATTGTTTGAAATACAGTAAGCGCTAAGCAAATAGTCATTAGAATTATGTTGATTGCATACCTTCTAATAATAACAGAAAAACCTTGTATTTCTCACTTAGGTCTTTACAGGAATCTTTGCAGCGGAAATGGTTTTAAAACTAATTGCCATGGATCCATATGAGTATTTCCAAGTAGGCTGGAATATTTTTGACAGCATTATTGTGACTTTAAGTTTAGTGGAGCTTTTTCTATCGGAAGTGGAAGGATTGTCTGTTCTGCGATCATTCAGACTGGTAAATATAAGCCAAACTTACTATTATGTTCTACAATTGAGGAGTGTTTCTTTGGCTTTGTATTATTATGATTTAAAACTTTTGGGGGTTTGAATCAAAAGGCAAGATTACTAATAAAATAAAGTTCATTCATTAACAAATGCACTTAAAGAGCTAAACTTATATGCATAGTTTTATTTCACAATCTTGAGGACATTTTCAATTCTAATTTTAAGTATATCCTAATATAATAAAAATATTTTCTTTACTCAGTATGGTAGTAATTTATTTTACAGTAAGAAGTTTATGGTTTACAGAATTTCAACCATTATATGTTCATAACTTTATGAATTTGATAATTAAAGACCAAATCATTATTCCCCCAAATAATTGTTGTCTGATACCAAAAATATAAAGACTTTTTAAAGCAGTTATTACTAGTATGCTGGTTTTCATCACATGAAAAAATTTATAAAAAGTATCATAAAATAAAATTAGGATAAATTATCCATTCTAAAAGAAATAATAACAGAAACCATGATAAGAGGCTTCTATAGCAATCCTGTACAAAATTACACACTTTCTTTATAATAAGTATTGTAGTTAGTTATATTGTGGTAAGTGTAACAAAACAACAGGAATATTGAAAATAGAGGAAAATGAAAAATGGGAATAATTGATTTTAGCCAGACAATAATGAAAATATTATAGGACTTAAAGTCTGCTTTAAATTTCAAACAAAAAACAAGAGGAAAACATTGACAGTTTTTTCATAATGATTAACATTAAGCTTTATATTTGTTTTTAGCTCCGAGTCTTCAAGTTGGCAAAATCCTGGCCAACACTGAACATGCTGATAAAGATCATTGGTAACTCAGTGGGGGCTCTGGGTAACCTCACATTGGTGTTGGCCATCATTGTCTTCATTTTTGCTGTGGTTGGCATGCAGCTCTTTGGTAAGAGCTACAAAGAATGTGTCTGCAAGATCAATGATGACTGTACGCTTCCACGCTGGCACATGAACGACTTCTTTCACTCTTTCCTGATTGTATTCCGTGTGCTTTGTGGAGAGTGGATAGAGACCATGTGGGATTGTATGGAGGTCGCTGGTCAAGCCATGTGCCTTATTGTTTACATGATGGTCATGGTCATTGGAAACCTAGTGGTATGTAACAAGATATTCACATATTTAAAATTCTCTGTGGAAATTATTTTATGATGATATGGTTTTTAATTTTTAGAATTTCACAGTTAATTATATCTAAAATTATTAATTGTAACAGAATACTGATAATTTTAATAAAAGGAAGAACAGAAAGGAAAACAAAATATTCTGTTAATTTCCCTGGCCGGATAACCTATATTTATATTTTTCAAAATCACTGCCTATTAATTTAGTGCAAAGCTTTCTACTTTATTCTCTCATTTTGGTAGTCATATCATGCGAATCAAATCTATAGTTTTCATGTCCCTTGAAGCTGTAATAGTAAATAACACATGGTTACATTAACAGTAACAAAATGATGTTATAATGCACCAAGACAAATGAAAAGACTGGTCACACCACATTATAGTCCCATATAAGACTAGCATCTGTAGCAAGGATCAGCAAACTATGGCCCACTGACCAAATCCAGTCCAATGCCTGTTTTTGTATGGCCTGTTAGCTAAGAATGATTTTTACATTTTCAAATGGTTAAAAAAATCTAAAGAAGAATAATGGTTTCTTGACACCTGCCCGTAATATGAAATTTAAATTTCAGTGTCCATAAGTAAAGTTTTATTGGAACATGGACATATTCATTTATTCGCATTTACTCTGTGGCTGCTTTTACACCCCAGTGGCAGAGTTGAGTAGCTGCTATAGAGACCCTATATCCTACAAAGCCTAAAATACTTATTATCTGGCCCTTTGCAGAGTTTGCCAACCACTGATCTGTAGCATGTCTTCTGCATAGCAGTCTTCCTAAGTTTTCCAATTAGTGGGTTTGTTTGTTTTGTTTTGTTTTGGGCTTGTACTTCTTTTCTGTTTCTTTCTTCCTTAACCTGGTTGGCCAAAATTTTCAAGGTTACAAGCAGGAGAAAATTGGGATAAGATGCTCTCCATGAGCCACTCACCTCAATTTTCAAATCTGCTATGTTGGGTTGTCTCAACTGATCAGCTTGCTGTCAAACCCCTCATCAGGTATCCCAAAAGATGGGGTATGGTAACACCACGTGGTAAGTATTAACACTTTCACTTTCTACTGGCTTGAAAAGAAATTGCCAACATATTATTGTCTTTGCAGCCCCTATATAAAAAGTGATTCAGAGGTCAGGACAGAAACATATTCATCAAATCACATACTAAATGAAACTGTGCCAGACATATACAGAGTGAATTATGCAATGCAACTTCTAGAACTTTCCTGCACAAAAAATATGCACCATTAATTACCATTCTTTATCTCTTGATCATCCTCAAGTAGTAGTAATAAATAAATTTCCTAGTTTCATATGGGCTTACAAATTCCTTCTAATATGGAATGTAATACACATTCTCTTTGGTTCTTCTTCTGAGTTTAAATTTTGTATTTGTAGGCTCCCATAACAATATTGCTTGTATATTTCTTGTTACAAAATTTTCAGCATAAAATAGTGAAATAGTGAAAGATATAAGTTGTGAAAACATGTCACACCAAAGCCATCGATCACAAGTAATTTAAATGTTTATTACTTGCTTGGGCATATGCAAAGGGAGGGACATTCCCTGGGCTCTCATGAAATTATCCATTAACTATTCTTTAGTACCTTCTCTGTGAAAAGAAATATATTGAGATATTGTTTAGGTAGGAAGGTAGCATTTACATATTATTTAGGTAGGAAGACAAAAACCATTACCTTTGATCTAATCCCTGTCTTTAAGATACTCCTAGTCTATTAGGACAGAGAAAAGTGGTACACAAAAATTACCAGACAAGGAAGAAGTGATGCATGCTAGCAGTGAGGTTAAAATAAAATATGTTTGACACTTAGAAAACAAAAAGAGAGATTCTAAATTGAGACTCAAGGAAAGCTTTTGAAATGGGTCTTTGAAGAATACATAGTATAATATTTGAGAATGGATACTGGTATGAAATTAAGGCTTTTCTTTGAAAAATGATACAGATCTATAGAAAAAAATAGATGGGATACACTGGTAACTGTTTAATCCATTTAGAATTAGTGCCGACTGACTCACATTGTCATTCATTAATTATTGATTCATGATAATGAAAAAAAAACAGAAGTATAATTAAAGAAGTTGATAATCAATTCTTGAATAATTAAGGAACTACCAATAAGGTAGAATTAGGATCTGTGAAAAAAAATGTGTTCCTGATATAGTCCTCCACAAACGTAAGAATTATGTATTCAATTGACCTCTCAATTTTTTTATTTTTCTAATTTATTCTTTTGGTAATTTTACTGCCAATTAATCAAAATGGTTGAGAACCATCAGTTTTAGAGGGAAATTTAAAAAATAGAAGATTTTACCTCAAGTCTGTTTAGGAAATTGATGAAAACCGTTAATCAAAATGAGACTTTGAATCAAATATACATTTTATTAATACTTCTTTTCTTGCTTAATGTGATAATAGATATGTGATACAAAATCAACTTTCATTTGTGATACCTATTAGATTATGAAAATATTAAGATCTTATTATGATTTTTGGAGGAAAAAACCTATTATAGCATCTGTTCTCAATGAAAAAGTGATACAACAAAAGCATATTATTAAAAAGGAAGTTTATTAACACTTGAATGGATTAAGAAGACCAAAGCAGTCACATGGCCCCTCATCATTGACAGGAATATCAATATAGGTCCTCATCAGTATTTCTATTAAAACACAAATATACAAAAACATATTTCATAGTGAAATAAATTTTTTCATTGACAATGAAAACCAGAATTAAAATAAACTATGTCAGAATTCCTTAGTGATTATCAAAATTGTTTTGTTTTCTATGATTCCCAGGCCCTTCAACTCCCAGAATTTTCTCTTAAGCCAGAATTATTGACACAAACAATTTTAACCTGCTCTCTTATATTTAACGTCTCTGGTAAATTGTTTTAGATGTGGCCAAAATAAGGCGTAAGTCCCTTCTTCTCAGTTAGGTACAATTTTGATTTTCAAAAGATGAGGTAAGTGATTTGGGCCATGAGAAGACTTACATCAAGTGGTAATTCAATTACTCTTTGCTCTCTATATAAATCAATGTTTAAATATAACATATTTTACATGTTTTTTGCCCTCTGTAATTTTTTTTACAATGTTGAGTTCACCTGGACCCCTTACTTCAGTGAGAAAAAGCAGAAATGGTTTTGCTCACAAACAGCTTTGCTTCAAGGATAGAAATTGTCGCAACTTCTTTTGTAACCTCTTCTAGGGCCAAAATGATCAGCAATGAAGCCAGCCAATCATAATGTCAGTATCTAAAATTAATCAGGTCCAACAAGCAGGGTTTTTTCTGCACTTTAAAAGCCACATTAAGGTGCAAGCTGGCACAATTCTTGGACAAAATATTTTATTACAAGAAATCTGTGAATATCATGTGCTTCATTTATTGCAACAAGTAACATTTATCTTCTGAGTAAAGTGAACACAGATCTTGGGCCTAAATGACTTCTGCACAATAGACAGTAGTTACAATTTTCTTGTTCAACTTGTTCTTCACAGGTAACAAATAGTAACTTGTTAGGTGAATGTTAGGAGAGCTTTTTAGGTTCATAAAAGGGAATTTGGTCAAGAGACTCCTGCTACAGAAATAAACTTAGAAATGACATAATAATAATGGTGAGGGAACATTCTCTCTGCTCCCCATGATAATTTTTCATGGGTAAAGCTGACTCTCTGCTCCCCAGAATTTGCAGGGGCTAGTCTATGGAGAGAGTGGTAAGGTACCCTTTCCTCTACCTGTCTAAGTGTTCTTATCTGCATGTGAAAAGGTACAGGAATTTTCATTGCTGGTTTGTATTGTGGCCTATATTTCAGATAAGTGTGCTTGTTTTCCTTTTTATATTTCCTGTCTCCCTATTTCTCTACTCTCATCCCCATCCTGCTACAGGTCCTGAACTTATTTCTGGCTTTATTATTGAGCTCATTTAGTTCAGACAATCTTACTGCAATTGAAGAAGACACTGATGCAAACAACCTCCAGATCGCAGTGGCCAGAATTCAAAAGGGAATAAATTACGTGAAACAAACTTTACGTGAATTTATTCTAAAAGCATTTTCCAAAAAGCCAAAGATTTCCAGGGAGATAAAACCAGCAGAAGATCTAAATACTAGTAAGGAAAACTGTATTTCTAACCGTACACTTGCTGAAATGAAAAAAGATCACAATTTCCACAAGGAAAAAGATAAAATCAGCGGATTTGGAAGCAGAATGGACAAATACTTGATGGAAGAAAATGATGGTCAATCATTTATTCATAATCCCAGCCTCACAGTGACAGTGCCAATTGCACCTGGAGAATCTGATTTGGAAAATATGAATACTGAGGAACTTAGCAGTGATTCAGAGAGTGACTACAGCAAAGAGGTAAGATTGTTTATACACATTGTGTTTCAGTTTATTAATTAGTATGAAATGAATCAAAATTCTAGATTTCTGTTGTCATAAATTCTTTCTAACACTGCATATATTGATGAATAGTTTTTGTATGTGTGACTTTGCACAACAGCTTCCTGAAAGTTCATCTGGTAAAGTTTCCTTACTTATTCCTAATAGTTGATTTAATCTTACTTAGCTGTGTTTGAAAACACCAGCTATCTTTGAGTCTTCCCATCCTTCATCCCATGTTGTAAAGTCACACATGTCTGTTGAATCCATCTCTCCTCTTCCTCACCTATAGCTTCGCCCCTACTTCTTCTTGTCTAAACCATTTCAAGTGGAGTCCCAAGTGGTACCTCCGCCTCTCTTTTTCATCTACTGTACTCCATTTATTTGATTAATTTCACTCTGATTCAATCCTAGTCACATCACTCCTATGATGTATCCATAGTCCACAAAGTCTCTTGAGTTGTATACTGCACATAAAGCCATAACACCATGGCCCAAGAAGCTTTGCCCAACTGTGTCTCCTGGTGTTCACCTGTAGATTCTTTACCTGTGTGAAACCAATTTCCTTGTAGGCCATAAACATTGTCTACTTGCATGACTTTGCTTGGGATTTCCTTCTCTGGTCAAAATTCTGTATGAATCCCATAAGACATAGCTCTCAGGTTCTTCATCTGTGAAGTTATTAGTACCAAATCATAGTTGGGTAAGGGTTAAATGAATTAACAACATATGTAAAATGTTTAGAACAATACTCAAAGTTTTCAAAATAATACTCATTACATCTTCCATAATTTCTCCCAAATGATGTAATCTCTTCTCATTTTACACAATTTTATACCTCTTCTTGGATTTATTACTTACTCATGTATTTTAATTTTTTGAGAAATTATGGTATGCATCAAATGGTACCATAAACTCATTGGGAACAGGAACGTCCTTAAAAGCTTTTTATATCCTCCTCCCCTCCTTACCTGTACATTTCTAGTGAGTCAAGGTATGTGTTGAACTTTATTTTTATTAATATGAAATATAATAACCATAAGTGACTATAATCACAAGTTATTTTATGGCATCACTTTAAAGTTTCAAGATATCATTTGAAAATATTTTTTTTCTTTAGGTCATGATAAAATGTATTTGACAGATATTTACCCAATGTCTTCTATCTGCTTAACCTTATTAAAACCTGACCTCCATAAATTTATAGTGGATTTGGAAAAAAGATTATGTGGAATAATCATGACCAATATGCATCATACATATATATTTGAATATATACCCATGCCATGTATATAATAAATGTTTATATTTACTTATTGAGTGAATAAATGATTAAATAAATAATGATGTATATTTCTAAATAGCCAAAGAAATTCTTCCAAGATGGCAAAATAAGGAATAAAATATAGTCATCCCTCAGTATCCACGGGAGATTGGTTCCAGGACTCCCCGCGAATACCAAAATGTGTAGATGCTCAAGTCTGTTACATAAAATGGCATAGTGTTTACATACAACCTATGTACACCTTCTTGTATACTTTAAATCATCTCTACATTACTTATAATACCTAATACAATGTAAATGCTATGTAAATGGTTGTTATACTGTGTTTTTATTTGTATTATTTTTATTGCCTAATTGTTATTTTTTATTTTTAGTTTTTTTAAATATTTTTGATTGACCATTGAATTCATGAATGTGGAGCTCACAAATACTGAGGGCCAACTCTACTTTTATTTGCATATTTTTAAATCTTTTATGTGGAAGAAGGAATATTCCCAAAATTTAAAAAGTGTACTTGTTTCAGCTTAAAGTTAGAAAATCAGATTACACATACACCTTTTCAGGAGCAAGAATCTGGGTTTAGTCTCTTATGGAAAGAGAAAGTAAGTTGCCCATTTTTCTGCTAACAAAGATTAAAGTTATAAATTCCAGTCGCCTGGGATTCTAGGTGTTAAAGACTTCAGGAGCTGAGCAAAGTCAACCAAAGACTTCTGAAGTCACTTCTTAACATTTGGGAGGAATTATTTTTAACCTGGTAATTTTTCCTTTGTGTAACCAGTGGCTGACCTTACGTGGATCTCCTTAGCTGCTGACAAAATCCTTATTCTTGTATATTGAGTTATAACATTTTAAAGGAAATCTTATAGAACTTTCCATTTAGCACTTTGTTTTCTAATTGAAAAAGCAGGTTCGGTAAAAGTAAGTGACTTTATCTATAGTTATAAAGCTAGTCACAGCGATGAAAGCACTGAATCCTAGCCACTAGACTCATCCAGCAATCCTATTACTGGGCATCTACCCCAGAGAACAAAAGACATTCTATAAAAAAGACATCTGCACTAGAATGTTTATAGAAGCACAACTCACAATTGCAAAGATTTGGAAACAACCTAAGTGCCCATCAATACATAAGTGGATTAATAAAATGTGGTATATGTGTACCATGGAGTTGTACTTGGCCACAAAAAACGATGGTGATACAGCACCTCTTGTATTATCCTGGATAGAGCTGGAGCCCATTCTATTAAGTATCACAAGAATGGAAAAACAAGCTCCACATGTACTCACCATCAAACCGGTTTTAACTGACCAACACTTAAATGTACATATAGTAATAACGTTCACTGGTTGTCGGGCAGATGGGAGGGGGAAGGAGAGGATGGGTATATACACACCTGATGCGTGCGGTGCACACTGTCTGGGGGATGGACATGCTTGAAGCTCTGATTCTGCTGGGGCAGAGGCACTATATGTGACCTAAACATCTGTACCCCCATTATATGCTGAAATAAAAAAAAAAGACCAAAAAAAACCTTCTAGTTCAAGGAAAAGTTATGTCAAGAGTCCCAGTCTTGTGATTCATACCTCAGTGGAATTTCTACTTCCCTTCCCCTGTCTTTGTCCATTTGAAAGACAAACACACATTCCTATTGGACTTAATACCCCCATAAAGCCATTTCTGAAGAATTTATATACTCTGTGTCATGCTGAGGAGGATTGTGATGTCATAGTGGTCAGCTATCGTTTATAATTAGTGATATCATTTGTATTTTGTAACTGAAATAGACTATTTTAACCATTTGTAAAGTTATTCTGCCACCTATCCCATAAGCCCTTCCTTAAAAAGTATGAAATTTATATTGTCCTATAAACTGAGTTGTCTAAAGATCATTTGGTGTTAATATTCTAATATTATTGATTATCATTAGTCTCTTATCACATCATGGTCATATCTACACAATTAAAGAGTGTACATTCTAATTCCATTACATTTCTGTGGTCTACACAGTTTAATATACAGGAATTTGGGGCTACCTTAAACGTCATAATAAGAAATGCATGAGCTAAACTTTTACAATCATTTGACACAGTGTTTGAATTAGTAAGTCCTAAAAAATTTAGTTTTTATTATCATTGAATTGATCATAATTATTATCATCTAAGATTTCAGGTTCTTAGTGCTACTGACTTAAAATTATGAATTTTGAAGTTTTGCCCTTCTTCATAAAAATTTTCCCATGACATATCTCAAAATGTGTCATCTTGAGTATATTCAAACCTACTTGAAAATATGCTGGAATTGAGAAATAATAAAGGCTCAATATCTATAGGAAATTTGCTAGATAACTCTCATAGATTGAGAAAATAATATTGTTATAATGTCCATGGTACCCAAAATGATCTATAGATTCAATGCAATCCCTATTAAAATACTACTGACATTCTTCACAGAAATAGAAAAAAAAATCCTAAAATTTTATGGAACTATCAAAGACCCTGAATAGTCAAAGTGATCTTGAACAAAAAGAACAAAACAGGTATCACACTACCTGATGTCAAAACATACTGTAAACTTATAGTAACCAAAATAGCATGGCATTTATAGAAACAGAAACCTAGACCACTAGTGCAAAATATAGAGCCCAGAAATAAATCCATGTAGCTGCAGGCAACTGATTTTGGCAAAGTTGTGAAGTACATACAATGGGAAAAGGACAGTATCTTCAATAAATGGTGTTAGGGAAACTGGCTGTCCCCATATGAAAGAATTAAATTAGACCCTTATCTCTTACCATATACAAAAATAAACTCAAAACGTATTAAAGACTTAAACGTAAGACCTGAAACTACAAAACTACAAGAATAAAACATAGGAAAAAAGCTCTGTGACATTGGTCTAGGCAATTATTTTTTTGGATAAGACCTCAAATGCACAAGCAACAAAAGCAAATATGGACAAATGGGAGTACATCCAACTTAAAAGCTTCTGCACAGTAAAGGAAACAATCAATAAGAGTGAAGAGATAACCTACAGAATGGGAAAATGTGTTTATAACCTATGCAACTGATAAGAGGTTAATATCTAAAATATATAAGGAACTCAAACTATTTAACAACAAAAAACCAAATAATTCAAAAGTTAGCAAAATACCTGGATAGATATTTCTCAAAAGAGGACATACAAATGGGCAATAGATAGATGAAAAAATGCTCAACATAACTAATTATCAGGGAAATGTAAATCAAAACTACAATGAGATGTCACCTCATTCCAGTTAGAATGGCTTCTATCAAAAAATTGAAAGATAAGTGTTGTGAGGATGTGGAGAAAAGGGAACCCTTACACGCTGTTAGTGGTAATGTAAATAAGTACGGCCATTATGGAAAACAGTATGAGGGTTCCTCAAAAAATTAAAAATAGAACTTATATATGATCCAGCAGCCCTACCACTGGGTATATATCCAAAGGAAAAGAAATCAGTATGTCAAAGAGATATCTGCATTCCTATGTTTATTGCAGCACTATACACAATAGCCAAGATATGGAATCAACCTCAGTGTTCATCAACAGATGAATGGATAAAGAAAATATGGTATATATACAAAATGGAATACCATCCAGCCATAAAAAAGAGTGAAATCCTGTTGTTTGTGGATGAACCTGAAAGTCATTATGTTAAGTGAAATAAGCCAGGCACAGAAAGATAAATACTGCATGCTGTCACTCATATGTGGAATCTAAAAAATGAGTGGATTAATAAAATGTGGTATATACCATGGAGTTCTACTCAGCCATAAAAAAAATGAATTAATTCCTTTTGTAACAATCTGGATGGAACTGGAGACCGTTCTCCTTAGTGAAGTGTGGCAAGGATGGATAAACGAACACCACATGCACTCACTATTAAGTTGAAACTAACCAAACAGCACTCTTGTGCACAGACAGAAGTAAAACTCAACGGAAATCAAGTAGGTGGGACTGAGGAGGAGGGGATAGGTGAAATCATACCTAAGGGGTACAATGTACGCTATCTGGTTTATGGCCACACTTACAACTTTGTCTCAAGTAGTACAAAAGATATTCATGTAACCAAAATATTTGTGCCTCCATAATATTCTGAAGTTAAAAAAATAAAAAGTTGTCCTCATAGAAATCGAGAGTAGACTAGTGGTTACCAGAGGATGGGGAAGGTTGGGTGAGAGGGGCCCAGGGAGAGATTGTTCGATTGATACAACGCTACAGTTAGATAGGAGGAATAAGTTCTGGTGTTTTATTGCATAGTAGAAGGACTAGAGTTAACAGCAATGCATTGCATATTTCAAAATAGCTACAAGAGAGGTTCTCATCACAAAGAAATGATAAATGTTTAAGGTGATAGATTTGCTAATTACCCTGATTTGATATATGTGTATCAAAATATCACATATACCCCATAAATATGAACAATTATTATGTGTCAGTTATAAATTTTTAAAAATGAGCCTAGTTTCATCCCTAGTTTAATTTGGATTCAGGTTTCCAAGGTATTATTTTCTTTATTCAAAGGCTAGGGATATATTTCCCCTTTTCTTTGTTTAAGGGTCTGCATTTTGAACAAAGGGACAAAACATCACTGACCTTTAACACTTCTCCCACTTCTCACCTCCCTCCAAAAGAACCGTCTCTTTTATAGCCTACCATCCTGTTTTCTCAGTATAGTTTATGGAGCATTTTCAGTTCTATGCTAGTGTCAGCTCTCAGGTAAGCAGGTTTCCTTGTCCTGGTAGACTGTTAATTATACACTCCAGAATCAAGTCAAAATATTTTATAATAAAACCTCTTACCAGAAAATGACCAAAGAGATGAGTTAAAACAAAGCATTTAGTCAAATACCTTAAGCAGTTGTGAGGAAACGTTTGGCAATAGAACGTCAGCATTCCTCTGAAGATACAGTCTTTGTGAGAAACAAAGAAGACATGCTGTCATCTCAAATGTACTCATGAGGTTATGACTCCTGTTACTGCTTCTCAGAACACAGCACAGAACTGATGGCTCTTCTCAGAGCCAGCCTCCTCCTGAAGTGCAATGCAGCCCTCTAAGCACGCTGCCAGCATTAGCAACACACTGCACAGATTTTCACCATTAGCAGTGAAGTGCTTCCTCATGAGCCTCAAATGAAGCATGAAATGCACCCATTCATTCAATAAACATTTATTGCAGCCTACTATGCTCTAGGCACTGTGCTAAGAGTTTCTGAGGGGGAAAAAAAAATCTTGCTTTCACCCAGTGGCAATAATTTAATATTTTTTTTAACTTGTATGTTCAAATATAAATGCTCAGGGTCTGGACACATGAGGTCGTGAGCTGTTTCAAGGATGTATTAGTTTCCTAGGGCCGGCATAGCAAAATATCACAAACTTGGTGGCTTGAAACAACAGAAATTTGTTCTCTGACAGTTCCGGAGGCTAGAAGTCTGAACCCAAGGCATCCTCAGGGCCACACTCTCTCTGAAGACTCTAGGGAGGATCCTCCCTTGCTTCTTCCTAGTTTTAGTGGTTGCTGGCAATCCTTGCAGCTACAACACTCCAAGTTTGACCCTGTCTTCACATGGTGTTTTCCCTGTCTGTCTCTGTCTTCTTTTCTTCTTATAAGGACACCAGTTATATTGGATTAGGACCCATGCTAATGATCTCATCTTAATTATATCTGCAAACATTCTATTTCCAAATAAGGTCACGTTCAAATGTACCAGGGTTAGGACTTCAATATATTTGGGGGGTGGGAGGGAGAATACAATTCAACCCATAACAAAGGGTTTTGGCTTAGAAGGTTGGATGGATAGTGATGCTATTGAAAATGAACAGGAGGAGGAGAAAATTTAGAAAGTAGGGGAGATATAGAGTTTAATTTGGAGGCATCTTTGTTTTGAGCTACTTGCAGGACATCCAAGTGAAGCTGAACAGTAGGTATTTGGAAACATAGGTCTTAAGGAAAGAAGAGAAGTCAGAGTTGTAGACAGATTGGAATTTTGTATGATAACTTATGTTAATCATGGAATTATGCAGGAATCAGTTCCCTGAGAAACCAACCCTGAAAGAGAAATCTGTGTGTGTTGGAGATTTACTGTGGAGTGGTTTCAGAAACAATACCTAATACCTGTGAAATAGTGAGGGATGCAGAATGATTGGGCAGACGGGGAAGTTGAACCACTTCAATTGCAGTAGAGGCCTCAGCTGATCCTACAGACATCTCTGGTGCTGGAATGACCCTTTGGTGTAGCCCCAGATTGATGCAAGGGGGTCAGACCTTTGTACCCCCACATTTTGTCATTAGATGCAGGCTCTCTCTGTACCCTTTGAGGGGAGGAGGTATCATCTTGGGGGAGGTACCCCCATTCTGCCATGATGATTCCCAGAGAGGACACAGCTGTGAACTTTCAGCAGCCCATACTTCTGGCAGGGGGAGAAATGAGTGGCTTGTCCAAAGTGGGATGTGGGCAGTGACCCACAGCATCTGCTACACTATAGGACCATAAATAGTAAGAGGACAATCTATCAGCTGCAACATTTGAGAGGTGGATACGAAAGAAAAAAGCAAACACGCACACACACACACACAAATACAGACACGCAAAGGATAAAATGTATACAGCAGCACCTTTGACATACCTTATATAATTTTCCTCTTTGTAACAACCCAGAAAGTAGATATAATTAATCTACATTTGCAGATGACTGAGATTCTAAAAGACTAAGAAAAGATGCTGTTAGTGATGGATATGTCTGCAGTCTTTTTAAATTTGAACTCCAAACTTTAACCACTCTACTAACGTGACACAGAAAGGCAAGGGAATGAGTAGAATATAATTATTTACCATTATACCTCTCTAATGGTGCAATTCAGGATGAAATTTTCTGTTATAATGGTATTGTGCATTTACTGATTCATCAGGATTCTAATATTACACTAATTGTGCTCCTAATCCTCCTTAATACTGATTTATTAGGTTATAGTCTATCTCAATAATCAGTCATGCTCTTTATATTTTGACTGTTTAAATTTGTTTCTCCAGAACTATCTTATTCCCTTCTTTATTGAACTGATTTTTACTCCTAGAATATATTCCTTTCTCAAGACTACGTAATTCTTTCCTCTCCATCTACTCAATATTATCTGTATATTTTATATATTATGACATTTTATATATGTATATGTGCATTATAGTAATGGGCCTCTGTTCTTTCATGGAAATTATTGATAAATATGACAAACTCCTCTGGACCAAACTCAGGTCCTTGTGGTTACTACCCGATACAGTCTTCTCTTGTGAAAGCCTTGCTGGGGTAACTGTCAGGTTCTTAGTGATACTAAGGCTTATCCAGCTCTCCCTGGCTTGTTGACGAAACTGATATGTGACTTGGAAACATCACTAAAGTCCAGATCATTGCCTTTAAAGCATGTCCTTTGTTATGGCCTATTGAGTTATTATAGAAAAACATTAAATTAATTTAGACCATTTCTTCTACATACCACCACTTTGCTTTCTTTCAAGACTGTGTTCTTTCAGGACAATGTTAATTAGAATTGAATTGTTATTATGTCATCTTTCTCATTAAAGTTATGTTAAGGGCTAAGGAGTACACCTACTGCCACACTAAGGTACACCTGTTTAGACCCTAATTATTTGAATAAATCTATTTTATTTAAGGGTACATGAGCAATCCCCATATATACTGCTTTTTTGTATTATGTTAATATTTTTGGCCATCAGGATTTTATTTAGCTGCCTGCATTGGAAGCCTAACTACAGTGACATAACTGCATAGAGCATTCTATTTTCATACTTTAAAAGGTCCAGAGATCAGCAGTCCACGTGGCCTCCATGTTTCAGTCTCCATCTCTTTTCCACTCTGCCAGTCTTCTTCACATGTGGCTTTCTTCTTCTGTCTTAGTGCCTATGATCGGAGATGACTGTTCCACCTAGAGCTTTATATCCAATTTCCAGGCAGGAAAGAGAAGGAAAAGGATAAAGGTAGAAGTGGTGCCCGTCACCCTTACCTGAGGAAAGCCAGAAATTTCCCAGAGATTCTTAGCAGACTCTGGCTTATGTCTTATTGGCAAGAACAGTGTGTGACATGGCCACCCTCATGACAAGGTGGTCTGGCTGAGGCAGGACATTTATTTGAGCATATTGTCACCCCAAATAAAATCTGCACTCTCTTAATAAGGTACACTGGAAGATAACAAAAGGTCTGACACATTCTTCCAATATTATTAATATTACTGATCATTATTATTATTTCTTCATGAAAATGTTACAAGAATTAAAGGAAGGTAATTTTATGTTCTAAGAGATGTAGATACTGGGCATAACTTGGGAAAGTATGTGTCCATTATAATGTCATAGTTCAAAATCATATGAAATTATCAAGAAATAAAAGATTTTTTATCTACAAAAAGTAGACATTTCATGTGGTTCAACATAATAAAAAGGCAAAAAGAAAATATAAAACATGAACTTTATTTTACCTGTATTATCTTTATTACTTAATTGCATAAGTACTAGGTTGCTGAATACAATTATTTTACTCACTTCTTATATTTGTGTATAATAAAGAACTCATTAAAATTTTCCATGACTATGTGCCCAGTATTATGATAGACTTATCAAATATTTTGGCCCCCCTAAATATTGAGTCCCCAAAAAGCCACACTAAAAACTTTATGCACATCGAAGGTGCATAGTAAGCAATCATTGACATCAAGAAGTTTATAATCTAATAGCTCGCATCTAAGATGAATGTACAAGTAATTATAACACAGAGAAGAGCAAAGCACGTTGCATAACAGGACGATAAACCAGTCCATTAAGGATACATTTGGGTAAGGGACTATGTATCAGGCTGATGGCACATGAAAGGAGATGGAACTTGAGCCAGACCCTAAAATATGGAGATTGTTTCACAGGGAGGGTATGGTGTAGAAGGAAATCTCAAGCAGAGGAGCAAGCATTCATGTTCTTCACCTGATTCACTCAT